>JAHZMV010003173.1:0-13326 GCA_027743765.1 Coecobrya sp. COE2 | reverse complement strand
CTTTGGCCCCTTATCAAAACTGGCAAAAATTGCTTTGGCCCCTTGTCAAGACTGACAAAATTTGCTGTGGCTCTTTTTCAAAAATCATCGACGATATATTGCAACAACCAACCGTAAATTTCACTTCATTCTGCTTCTCAGTGTAGCAAAAAATGTTTCCTCTGAACTATATAGAGAAGGTATTTTTTTGAATGAGAAGTGCTAACAAGGTAGCCAGGCCAACATTGAATATAATTAATTTAATAGTGCTTATGCTAAAATGGATATGTTGTTACCTGATAACTATTGTTGTTGAACATTCACGTACGAAGCGTCGTACGTCATATTTACTGAACATATGTATGTATTATGGAGCATCATAGGACTGTTTCACGTCATAATAAGTATATATTGATGCAGGTACATATTTACATACATATATAGTGTATATGTACACATTTCTGTCATTTCACAGTGTTTGTCTGTAAACCGTTTCAATGTCAATACAAGTGAAAGTCTTTCAAATGCATTTTTGTATTTTTGAGTGGGAAAAGTAAAATGAATTGATGGAAAATTGCACTTGCAAATAAATGTGTGTTCCAGATAAAATGTACCCATCGTGCATGTAAAATGAGTTCTTATGCTTATATACGCTTATGTACATAAATATGTAGTAGGTTGCTAATAAAGTGTAATACGTTATAAGAGAAACCTGTGTTTACAAGATAGATATGATCATATGACACGCATATCAGCATGAATTTAATGTATTTTTCAGTACGATGCTTTCGTCTATTTTGATGTATTCACTTTCTACAGTGGCTTGTTAATAGGTCAACCACATCAATTCGTTTCATACGCAAACATTGAGAACTGAAAGTTTTTAACAATTTACATTTCGTAATTTTATACAAGTTGAGTATCCTGTGCATACTTTCATGCAGTTAGATGTGCATTTCCAACTTATGATTTCTGGCAATGTATTCACGAACATTGCATTATATTATGTCACTAGCTTTATTGATAGATATAAAGTGCGTACCGTGGGAGGGATAAGAAAATTATGAACAAGCTATGATGTTACTGGGAAAGTGCATAATATTGATGAAAATTAGACAAACGATTAATATGTGTTGGGAGACATTCCATTCTGTATTTAGAAAGAATTAATGTTGATGCTGATAACGGACATACCAATTTCTTTCGTAGTTGAACAAAGAACTTATAATTATAACTACATCGACTGTCCTTTTGTTCACAAATGTACTATGCATTTTTTTGTTTTACACTCTGTTGGTCTATAGATATTCGTTACTATACGAGTACAAGTACAGAGGAACAATAACGCAGATTTAGTCTATGAATATTCTCGTGTCGTCCCACGTTGAGCTCTGTACTTTGTCTGTAAATAAGTTATAAGTAAACAAGCTAGCGTCCAAACATTGCATGGTCTGCAAAAATTGCTTGCTTTGAGTACTTTTTATTTAATATCTACATGTTGAAAACTGTGGACGATATCGGAGTTGGAGGGGAATCATTCATAACAAAAGGCCCACTTTCTTTGACGATTCAAGAAATAGCACCACCTCCTTTATAAACATATTTGATGGATGACACCATATTTTCATGACAACATAAGGCGACATCCATCGATTATGTTTATAAAAGGAGATTGTGGTATTTCTTGAATTATCATAGAAAATGCGCTAATAGAGAAGCATACAAGTTCATAAGCCTTTTATTATGAATAATTCCCATCCCAATCCTAGGGAATTACATACATACATCCAAATCCTATATTGTCTAAAGCCAACATTTGGATAGGTAAATGATCAGAGAAAGTTGCAAGGCTCATCCCATGTAGCGTCAGAGTTCAGTCACGATACACAGGACATGTACCTAAATGATTTATTGATTAACATGAAATTTGAAGTTTAACCCATTTATCTTGAATATATGTACCTATATGATATCATTATATGAAAGTCTGCTATACGGAATGCACTGTTCCATTTGATCGTATTTTTTAGTTTTTTCTCAACCTGTATTACACCTTGTAAGCGTTATGCTGCATTACAACATTTTGTGGATTTGTCCGTATCATTACATATATTTAATTATTTTGTTGTTTGAAGAGAAAATTTAGACTTTATCGTCATTTATTCTCAACAGTAATATAATACAAATTAAAGTTAAATAGACGAAGTGCAATAAATATTATTATAATAATTCGCATCATATCTTCTTTATGGAACGTTGAATTGCGTGGTTACGTGTCACTGCTTGATATTGACAGCCAGGCGAATATGAATACATAAATGTGGCTGGTGTCACTCGTCTCGTTTTTTATAGATAATAATACTATCATTCTGCATTATATGTTGTCTATGTTTTCGTATCTAATCATTGACGTAACTGACATACCACATAATAATTTTTATATTTTCTTGAAAGAAAATGCCATAGTATAACAAGCAATATTAAAAAACTATACAGAAAGACGCGAGATGAGCGTACGGAATATACGTACATACATACATAGGTAATAATAATAATGGCAATGTCACGAGCTTTGAAAATCAATAAAGCATATAATGAGGTTTGATATAATGTAATGTACATATGCATAAATATTATCATGGTAAGTTGATTGCGAACCAATTCAACTCAAACGAAATTTGATGCACACGTATTTCTTAAATTTGTTTGACATATATATGATCTTATAATAAAAAATATGACATCCATATATGTATCATAGGTGATCAGCGAATTAGCATTCACATAATATGCTTGCACGTATTTAATTGATGATTAAAACAAATTTTGAAGTAACATATTTGTTGACAGTTTTGAATTTTTATCAATACTTTCGTAACAAAAATGATAATGTTAATGCATACTCATTAGTTTTCATTAGAAATAATAATTGCTATTTTAAAAATTACCATTTATTTACATTTATGCACTCCAGATTATCTATTGGGTGATCACGGTTGGCTCATTATTGGAGACTTTAGCATCAGCCAAGTACAATTGCATTGTGTACATGTCCCCACAGGGAGATTTGGAAGATTTTTCCAACATGGGATTTTACTTCATGAGCGTATGCCTTAAAATCTATTCCGCATACATATTCACTCTGGAACAACATCACTTTGCAAAAATGTTGAAAAGCATTGGCCGCCTGCAAGAATTTGCATCAAAATACTCAAAAGTGAAAGAAGAAAAATATCAAACCACGAAGGTGGTCCTGCTGGCAATGACATCTTTTACCATATCCACTTTGAGCGTCATCTTTGCTTACGGATTGATTGACTGGACACCAGAGAAAGGCGTTTTGTTCTACACGTTCAAAGTCGCAATTGCAGCTTACATATGGACACCCGATCAATACGCAAACAAGACAACCGGACTGAAGGCCCTGTTCAAAGAATACACAAATAATCCAACCAATGGAAAAATGATGATTGGGATTCTAGGTGGTGCTATGCGGTTGTGTAATCGTGCATTGGCAAATGCTACGGCAGACCTAATTCTTACAGCTGGAGTCACCTTGAAAAGGCAAATGGGTCGGTTGGCTAAGGAAGTTCAAAATTCAGAGAACGATGTCAATCCAGTAACATGGGAAAATTTTGAAGCAGAAGGAGGACAGTGGCAGCACTACCAATTACTACAGGAAGCTGTCGATGATACCAATGACACTTTCGATTGCCTTCTCAAGTATATGCATGTTGAGAATATTACGCTCTTTGTCTATATCATCATGAATGTATTCGACAATGACCTTGCAATATTCACCATCATATACTTTCTGTACTGCATCATTAAGACATCGTGTACATACAGAATTGCATCAAAAGCATCAGAAATGGTAACACATTGAAAATACTAACAGATTTGCTCAAACTCCTCGTGTTTCAATCTCCTAGTTGTATGAATTGATTTGAATGGTTAAATAACTCGTTATTCTTTCTCATTACAAACACATACAGAACAAAATCTTTCGTGAATGGATAAGGCGCCTGATTTGGGAAAGCACTGACGAAAACTTCATAAAAAAGGCAAAGATAATCCTGGCTCGAATGAAGGAAAATCCTCTTGGACTTGGAAAGGGACAGTTCATGATAGACGAGAGCTTCTTGTTTCGGGTATGTTATTCCTTAATGACAAACAAACTCCAAGCATTACGTTTTTGTTTCAAGCTTTCATACACAGACTTTTGAAACCACCACTCTTGTAAGAATTTCCACGTCTGGTAGTATGAAAGTAACGAAAAATATATAGCATATGGTTTTGAGAAAATGCAAATGAAATACTTTTTTCATAAATGCTGACAATGCTTACATTTATTATACTTGAAAATCAATAAAAATTTGTGTTTGCAGTTTCTGGGAGCTGTGGGTTCCGTGTTTGTACTGCAGGCACAGTCCAGAGAGTCTGCCGCTCAAAGCAACTGTTAAGGTAAAAAGTGGGTGATATCAGATATCCTACCAAGGAGGAGTAAATATTTAATACATATTTAGTACACGAAAGGATTTTGCCTTTTAATATTCAAGCCTATTTGCTAGTAGAATTAATGGTCAATGTTGCATAAAGGCAATTGATTGCCAGCATTTTTGCTATGCAGCTTTCCAGTGCTCTTGCTTTCATGCATAAATAAATAAGTTATAAATATAAGTCCATGGTATCCATATGCACATCAGTATTAAGATAATATGTAGTATGTAAAATGTCATTCTTAAAGCACTTATCTTTAAAATGCAACCAGTTGAACACAATGACATTCCTATTACTTTCAAAGAATTTAAAATGTGGCGGTAGTTTAAATATACACATAATATAATATAAATATATAATACTTCCGGCATTCTTTGGAAATCGATTTTAAAGCAAAATAATTTTCTGCTTACCATAGCTCATCATTAATCATTCAGAAACAATTAATTAATTAAAACATTTGTCCAAGATTTGCTTCTGGCTTATCTGTTCAAATAAAAGTAACATAATTGAGTTTTTTACAATTTCCACGAAGAAGAACAATGCAACTAATTATCTCAACATAAAAAGTACAGAGTCGTATAAATCACAATAGCTAATAACACAATGCAGTAATGATATGAATTGACGTAAGTTACTGTCGCGATGACGCATTTCCTTTTAAGCAATGAATATAAAATGTCCTACAAATGTCCAAATGAAATACCACAGTAAATTTAACAATCATTCTTGAGATCATTGAAGTTGTTGCATCTTGGAAAGATTAGCTCAGTTAAAAATTAAATCTTAAAGTAAAATTTGGAATTCCGGATAGTCTATTGAAGATGAAATCATTCAACATTTTCGTTTTGCTGGCCATTTTAACTGTTTGCAGCCTTATGGTGGTAAGATTTAATGCTTTAAAATCAAGTTGTCATTTCATATTTTTAAGATAATTAAATAAATCACATTAAACAAACACAGACAGTAGCAGCAAAGAAAGGAAGAGACAAGGCAGAACAAGCTGGACAGAATTAACTTTGTGCTAGACATCCAAGTCTAGCATGATTATCAATGGCTACAAACGCATACGAATTTTGGTTGTATAAAAATATTTTAACATTTTCAATACTTAAATTTCTTTAAACTTTGCACAAATGTAATCTTCAAATTTTTAATACGGAATTTACCTTCAAAATTCAAATAAATTTAACTATTACAGAAAGTTTGCGATGCAGGTGTTTCCCGTTAATGGTAGGTAAATTTTTTACTCAAAATTCCAAAACAAACGAAATCCAACTACGCTGCTGTGCATATCTACTTCGCAGTCTTACGTATGAATATACATCTGACATTTTTATGTTTAAGATATTGAATGATTATGACGTCGCATAAAATTAAAAATACATACATAATATACATGTATGTAAATAAAGCAGTCAAATGTTCATATTATTTGCATGATAGGTAGGGGAATTTTTGTGGGTAATACTTTCACCATTAGCATTTATGTATGTATATTTATAACCGGAAGGCCATTGTCTTTACATTCTTGATATTAAATTGTAATCACTAGCATCGTAAAAATAATGAATTTTTACAATCACTAGACGACTCCCGTTGCTCAACTATATGTAGATCATTATTGTTAGAGATTAATACTATTTAGTACATATAACTGATACCATATGACGACAAAAATTTTTATGAAATCGTTTCATATCGATGTCGATGCACATTTGATAATACCGGCAGTTTTAAATTTTGCGGTATCAACTAACACAATAATTTTGAGCGTAATCATAGAAGAATTAGGAATACATATCATTTACTTGACTGCGTGTGAATGTTATGGGGAAATGCAGACGTTAGGCATGAAAGAGTCATAAAATGTTTTTGATTTTTCTTGCTGAAAGAGTCATGGCGAGAACATATATCTGTGTTAACATTTGATCCTCGCTCTCACTTGCTTCATGGCTACATGCAGATAGGTATGATCGCAATGACCCTTTCAGTCAGAAAAACGAAAAAGAGTATCACACATACACGCACGCTCTTCTAGTACATTTGCATAATTAATGATCATGTATTCAATAAAGCAAGGAATCCGTTAGAAGGACTATGCTTCTATAAATGTAAATTGGATTGCTGAATAATTAAAGAGGAGAAATCATTTTTAAATACATAACCCGTCCGTTAAAAATATTCCTCATGATCTCCTTTCCAACTTGTTTCAGCAGTTTTAAGATGTCTTGTCAGTTCTCGATTTATAAATCCTGTACATATAAAATTAAAGTACGAAATTAACATTTATATCCGAAAATACAATAAAATACAAAAAAATTAGCTCTAATAGTAATAATAATAATAGTAAATTAACTGTAGGGTAGTAATACTTGCAGGCTTTGAACCTAAAAAATAAAATAATCCCACTGTAAACAACTAGCGCATGAACAAGTATTTGACATATGGTTTAATTAGAAAATGGTAGTGCTTATAAGTGGCAATCCCAGTGATCGCTAAAATGTTACAAAAGCTACTTAAAAATTAACTTTATAATATCTATCCATCACGTAATCTTATAATGTACTAAAATCTGTATGTAAAAAGCATACTTTACATACTTTAAAATCCTATTATGTAAAATGAAGCGGATATAATTAATTGCTAAAGATGTACACTGTTTTATTTTTTTTAAATTATTGGTTGGTAAACTCAACATACCCATCTTCAATCATTTTGACAGCGACAATTTAGATTTACATTTTTTTATAATTACCTGTTTCATTAAGAAGTGAACTAATTACCAAAACATTTCTTTAAAAAGCCAAAACTTCTGACAGTAAAAAATCGGTACAGATGGATATGTTGAGAAAGTTTTCCCATTAAAAAAAATTTTAAAAATTAAAGTTTCCAACCTTGCAAATTAATTGCATGCCTTTCATTTTTTAAGTAAGTGTTTTAAAGTTTATTTTAGAAGCGGTTTTACTTTTGGTAAGGATCATTCCTTAAATAATAATGACAATTTAAAATGGGTGGATCACAGACAGATGAACTGTCACAGATCCATGAGTGAATACAAAAAATACACCACAATAATATCATATTATTAATATGTATACATGTATGCACTATTTAATAATTCAATAGTGGTATTAAATTTAATTCTGTAAAGATATTATGTTTTGCTTAGTACTGATAACGTGGAATTCCTCTACCTATATACTTAAAAGTAATGTAATTTTTCTCTTAAACAAAAAATGCAAACCCAAAAAAATATTAAAAAATTAAAAATACAAAAAGTCTTGTTTTCTCCTTCCCATTAACTAGTTTAACTCGCTATAAAGGTGGTAAAAAATTTATAAGCATTTAAACTTCTTCGCAGAACGTATTCTAAAGTTTCAAAATTTTGAAAATTATTAAAAATTCGCATTTATAAATGTTTATATTTGTCTTTACCAATTTTAACTATTAGAAATATTTTTAAGTATTAAATTTCCCCCAACAATTACGATAACGCTGAGAAATATTTAATTAAATAATTGTATATGAGTAGAACATGCAAATAAGGTAGTGTCAATTATTCATAGGTATTAACGAATACTAAACAATTTTTAATTAATTTTGACGAGCATTTTGTTCTCTAAAATTTAATTTCATCATGTTTTAGAGGTGCAGTCAACTTTCTGGCAATGTACATAGTCAATGATGCACGAATACAATTTACTTTCTCTTCTTCATGTGCTAGAAAATTGTAAAAGTTGTGTATTCATAAGTCCAGTTTATTCATTCATTCCATAAATTTGCATAAATAAAGATCACATGCGTATAAAATTTCATCTTACCTATTATTCATGGTGCAATGTTGAGTTGAGTATTTAAATTGTAGTCAATTATGTATCTTTACTCACAATAGATAGTAACCTTTTTATTGATATGTAACTACACATTTCTTTTTATTATACGATTTGTAATATAAATTTGTGTCCATTATTAAAACTATTTGTAATAATCAACATATATTTATTTAGTGGTAGTGATGTACAATAGTGGTCATTTACAATCATATCATTACAATTACAATTACAAAGTTATTTAAACTCAAATAAAAATTGTGTATATACCTATCCTACTTTATTTAAATTTAATCAAAATATTGTTCTCCACTTAATTACAATTACATTCGTCTCATTGAACAATTTTGTAATTTTGATTTGTATTAAATCTGCAATTGTGTAAATGTTTTACTTTAAAACCTGAGTTACATAACTGTATGGTTAAATGTATTTCTGGACCTGATTTTAATTTAATTAGCTTCTTAGTAGTCATGGTGTTTCAAAAAAAAAATTCTTGGGGTAATGAAATGGTTGATATTGGAAAGGGTTTTCTTCGTTTGTAGAAAAAGAAAGCTTTTTATTTAGAAGAATAAATTAATTTTATTACTGTAATTATATTTTAAATTTACTTATATTTTACGCATTATTTCAATTTTATTAAATATTTATATGTTTATATTTTTTCCGAATAAACCAATACTTATTTTATGAATTTTTATGGGTTCTCATTCACCGTGATGTAAAATGAATAATGAATTTTTAATCATTTGTCTGCACAGGATTATAATAAAATTATGATTCATGAACCCGCAAAATGATCTTGCTATTTCATTCTAAAAAAAATAAAGCATAAGACATCGTTATTATGAGATTTTCGGACTAGAATTACCTTGCGTTTACACACGTACAAATTGCTTGCTCATTTAAAATGTTCGAGAAATGATTAATAGCATCTATCTATGTATCTTTCATTTTGACGTCATGTTGTGCTTATTGTTTGTCCTGTTATGCTGCATGATAATTTTGCTAATGTTGCTTAGAGCTTTCTTTAAATAGATTATTCATATAAAGTGTGGTGCAATATAACTTGATATGCTACTTTATAGGCTGCCATAAAAACAAAAAAGAATGTTACACAATTATGCATGAAATGAGTTATAATCCCTGGAATGCCAATCATAATAAAATAACATGGGGATTGTGATATGAAGACGATTTAATTAAAAATTATATTAATGGATCATGCAATAACGTAGTAGTGAATTTCCTATATGACGTACATGCTGAGTATAAAAATCATTGTCATTTCAATCAATAAGTTCATTCAAAAGAAATTCTCTTGTGCATTACCATACACTGGTGACAAGTTACAATGCACACTCCATAACATTTTATAGACAAAATAGTTTTTATAAAGCTAATCTTTACAAGTATAAGTGAAAATGAATTCATTCATCAAATTATTTTATCTTTTACTGCTGGTAGCATGCAGCATTACGGGGGTAAGAAGTAAAATAAATAAGTACGCTTAATATTATATATGTATTATTAACATGTTACTAGGATATCTGTAATATCATGTATCAATATCACAGGCTACAGCTGGAAACAAAAAACCAAAATCTGAGGGGAGAAAGCTGGGAGATACAGAACGTTAAATATGGATTTACAAAACTTAAAATTTAATCCGTGAAGTTAAAAACATCCACTTTAGTTATTGATTAAATGAACCAAAAAATGCTTTCAATAAATTTAATAAAATCCATCTTTACATGATTTTCGTTAATTCGTTTCGTGATTCGCTTTAAAATTATATTTCACTACAATCATAAAAAATATCACTTTGAAGAATCATCAATCATATGTTGCCATATCTTTAGGGTTGCATTTAAAAATAATAATATGTTTGGATAAATATCTGTCATACAAACACTGATATGAATGGTCCGGTTTGGAACCCGTGAAGTAAGTAATTGATGTGTATATACAACTCAAACTCCATCTAACAGAGCAGATAAGAAATTCTAACGAAAGAAGTAAACTTCGCATTATAGTTTGTTTTACGCTGAGGCCAGCTATTTTTCATACATATTTTATCATATTATGCCTCAAGAAAATATACAAAATTTATTTTTGAGGATATTGTATTTTTAAGTGCAACAAAAATACTATGTATTTCAGTACAAAATGTTTCCTCAAATAATATCAGCGTTTAGTATAAATACTTCGGAAATTATAGCCTTAAAAATTATCAAATAGGTCAGTGGCAATCCTATCTCATGTACTGCCAGGGAAGTTTCCTATATAGAAACTTATATTTTTCAATATTGAAACTTCAGTTTCCGCTTCAGATTTTGATTTCTTAACCACGAATTTATTAATCAATTCATCAATTGATTTATTCTTCGCGAATTCATTTTTGAAACTAATTGACAAACTAGTTATCCAGTGGGGCGGGCAAAAATCCGACCGGGAAAAATCCACAAAACATATACCATTACTCTATGGTATATGTTTTATGAATTTCATAAAGTATTTCGACCATGCATGAGTTAAATTTGGAAGACTTGTACAATGTTGACATATCTGGCAGCATACTGAAAAGAATAGTTTATACCAAAATAATGGAGTTGACCGTTGAAAATTTTGAAGTAAATTCATTGTGACTTCATACATAATTTTGAACACACGCAAAAAACGTGTTTAAAAATACTAGTGTTTTGTATCACCAAAAATTATGAAACCACATGTGACACTAACGATTTGCTAATTTAACCTTAGTCACTGAGTAGAATATTCCAATGCACTAATAACATGATGAGAAATGAGAATGCGAAGTTTGTTCGCATTACGGATTTGCACTTACGTTTAGTAGTTCACCACTCTTACAAAATACTTATTGCTGTCAATGACATTTTTCCATGGAATAACGTAACCAAACTGATGTGGAATAAACTAGTCAACATAACGCGTTAACAGTATGATGCCAAGGTTAACTAAGCAAGTGAAATATTGTGTAAGTTCTGCTGGTACGTTACCAAGTATCACAAGCTTTTTTTACAACTATGTTGTGTAAGTGTTTGCAAAATTAATTAATTGGGAATTATACAATTTAAGAATGAGTTGATGCACCTACTGTGTTATTTCGTGTGATAAGTTGCAAAATATTTTTTAAAATTCTAAGTGTGTGTGTGTTTCGACATTTGATTGCAGCATACATATAACTTTCATACTTATACTCCACTATGATTAAATAATTGTAGCATACTACAGTTTCATATTAAGTATTCACGCCCTCTAAAACAAAGGAACCTCGAATTTTGTACATATACATTTATGCACCTGTCCAAAAAAAATAAGTATACTTTGTTTCTACACAATTCCTTTAAATTACCACTCCACTTAAAATGATTTATTATTCTGACGCATATATTCACCTAAATAGCATAGTGGTGATCAGAATCTGATCACCACTATAAAACGTTTGCAAAAGACAATTCTCACAGTTTATAAGTACATCTTCTTGAGAATTCATGCAAACTTTGCCACGCTTGGAGTTTCAGTTTTTGTAATGATGGGAACCTTTGCACTCAACGCAAACATTAAGGCATTCCAAAGAAAAATAGAGCGCGCCAAATCATCTGAAGATATTTGAAATATTGTTAAAATGTTTCGAGAAATTCAACTCGTTAGCACAATTTACAACGAGGTCACAAAACGGTTCATTTCTCCAGTGTTTATCTGCATTTCAACTTATGGCTTTGTAGTTTGTGGGTACCCACTAATTACGAGTTTGGAGTCCGATTTTATAGCAAACTTTCAGTTTGTTAATGCAATATCACTAATGATTGTAACTTTGTTTGCCTGCTTTCATTACGCTATGAAAGTATTTTTTACAAGCTCAGATTTATTAGCCTCATACGGAAATAGACATGGTCTAAAATTTTGTGATGTGGCCCAGGTAAATCCCTTCAATGCTCGGGGAATGCAAAGATATTGGAAGTCTTTTAGACCGGTAAGGATTTACGTGTTTCCAAGTAATTATTTTGAAAAATAAACCCAAATTACTATTTTCAGTCAATGGATTGATTTAGTAGTTAACTTGGTGCTGTAAAAATATTTGTACCAGAATTAGCGCTAAACTATTTTATGATATTACTGGTACATATTGTGTATCGTATGCTAAAATTACGCTAAAAAGTTTCAGATTTTTAGTCTTTCAACCCAGCATGTCACATCTTTGCAAAAATTGGTATCATGACTCATGATTCATGAGTGTTATAAAATTGAAAATGCAATATTTTCAAGTCAGAGCTTTAATCAATCACTCTCAAGCTTAAATTATTAACCTAATTTAAGAATGAAAACTATTTAGTATTAAAATTATTTATGTAGTCACGTAAATCTTACACCGGTATGCGATTTTATTTTTTATTTTTCTGCATGAGATTTTGTGATGTATGTTTTCTGTAACCAGAATAATACATACATTATGTATCATTTAAATAATAGTTATGCAAGTTTTAAAAGGTCAGGTATTTTTCAAAGCGGGGAATTTATTCTGTGAACTGAGAATTCGGATCTTTTTATTAAAAACCTGATACGCTTTTTTCATACTAAAATGATTTCTGGTATAAGGAACATTTCGTCGACAAGAATTGAAGATCCACAGTAAAATAATATGGGAGTTTGCGGAATGACTTAAATTCCACTTAAGGAAATGGTTTTGATTTGTATTACTTGACATTGATTTAAGCAAATGCAAGGCTAAGTTATAAGCAACCAAATAAGGAAACAAATTTATTTTCGCTATAATTATATTAACAAGTAATCAGTTATTTATAATATAGCGTGGAGATATATAGTATTTATAAACATGAAAATGGTGAAAGTAAAAATAAAATTTGTGGTAGTATTAGTGTCCGGAAACCGTCGCATAATTAAAATTGGTAAATTTGTCAAAATCCTCAAATTATGTAGGTTAGCTTAGGAAATCAGTTTTCTGTACACGTGTAGACAAAATTATTGTCAT
>JAHZMV010003172.1:0-15823 GCA_027743765.1 Coecobrya sp. COE2 | reverse complement strand
AAAAGCAATTTCTTACCAAAAATTTTTGAAATGAAAATTTTTGACTACCTCTTTCAACCAAATTTTATGTGAGGTGCCTTATATGAAACTTTAAACATTCCTTACTTAAAAATAACTTTAATCCCGTGACATATTGATATTACATTTATGTAGTGAAAGCTTAAAGTTATGCAAAATTAACCGGATCCAGTCTCTGTAATACAAAATGATTAAAAATTACCGTTTGCAAAATTCTACTTGCCTTCGGCCGTATGTTTCAGTGGCAAATATTTAACTTCCTCAAGTGCTATGGTGTAGAGTATGAAGCCGCCTAAAATTTCGTCTGGCTGATTTTTCTTGTTGTGGTGAATGTGTGACGACAATGAAGCATTTGTGGCTGTGACTACTATGGAACAAAATTACGAAGAAAACGTAAGCACTATTCCCACTCGATACATTTTATTTTTTTCACTGAAAAAATTCTTTGCATGTTATCCAAAATATCAATATATGTACGTAATTGCTGTATGGAAAGCAATAATACCAGCTGCCAGAATATCACTAACGATTTTATTGCAATATTATTATAATTCGAAACGTGCAGAAAGTAGCTCACCTATTGTACCGTGAACTGATATTATTTCCAACAAATTGTAGGTTGAATGAAACCATATAGCACAGTTTAGTCATAATGAAGAGGGCTTTAGAAGCAACAAATGGGTAACCAGGATCGAGCGTTAACACACTGAACGTTTCTCAAAAACAATGTAGGAAATTTTCATTTGAACAATATTAACACAATTGTTTTACGTTTTGTTTGAATCCGAGTTTATCATTCAAAATCGCTGTAATTGATAAACATTGTTTTCCTTTTTTCCCGCGGATTGGATGGCTTTGTTGATCGTCGTAATAACAGATTATCAAATTCCATTGGGTAATCCTCCTAAGGAGTGACGACGAATCACAATAATAATAGTGTTTACAAAACCGGAATGTCTAGTGTAAAATAGACTGCAGGATGTGATATTCTACAAAAGCCAGCTAAAATCTCCAACGCCAAAATAAAAATACTCCTGCTTATGGTGAACAATTGCAATACAAAAAATTATACACAAATTGTAGTTGAATATGGATATTAACTGACCCAAACACAAAGTGCAATACCTCTCATAACTGAGTTAGTCACCGCATACTTAAGTGACTTTAATTTTCAGATTGCACAACTTTAATTGTTAGAATTAGTCAGCAAAGATTTGGAATGGCTAATTCACCGTCACATAATATCCTTCTTGATTATACTAATATTACGGAATGATTAGTAGTAACGGAATGAGTTTTCCATTGGAATCATGTAAAACTATGTTTTTCTTGCTTTTCATTAGCTTTTCTGTGAATGAAATAAAATTGTCGTAGACGTTTATCGTACTATACCTATTATTGAGACGTATAATTATAATAGCCTACATTGCGGTAACAGCTCACTCTGAAAAAACCAAGTGTAAATATGTAACGATTTAGAAAGGTTATAGTGGATACATGTAATTATTGTTATCAAACTACATAAGTGAGGTAACCATCCATAACTCCGGTAATGACGCACACTACTACGGTCACTTATCTAATACGAATTACCCAATGTGGACTTTGATCTAACATTATAAAATGGGTTATGAAGTTAAACATATTCTTAATGTTTAGCTGGTTGATGTAACTGCGAAAAGATTTATTTGCATGTACGGTTGTTTTTTAAACTCACAGGACAAAATAAGTTTAGCAGATTTATGAAGACATGATACTGTTTTATAATTATCGGTTACATTTACATAAAATATACGATCTATCTAGCTAAAACTAGTTTTATATCCAAGTTTATTTAATACATCAACACTAAAAATATCCATCCTGAGTTAATCTACTGAAAGCAACGAACCGCTTGTGGAAAATTCTGGTAACATCATATTGGATTCGACCTAAATTTTTAATTAGGCTTTATGAAAATCTGCAAGAAAACCAGGGTTATGATTGCTTCAGTTTTACTCGTAAGCATTTACCTCGGCTCGGTCACAATATTTATTTCTGTCCCGTATCGACCAGAATCAAACGCGTCACAGTCTAAATATTTTGGATAGGCGAGCGGTAATACGATCATCCTATAAAGCCAATATTGGACTAGGGAAAAAAGTTACAGCGATTTTTTGAATAATGTTCTACGCAAATAGATCTGAATCAATACGGATGACAAAATATTTTACACTTCAAATTGAACACTCAAAGACATTAAACTGCCTGATTCGTATCAAATGTTACAATTAAAGAACTCCACAGAACAAACACCATAAGCTACAACGCACGAATAATTAAACACAACTTTACATAAAATACAAGAGTTTGGATTACAGTTTCAACTACGATATTATTCACCGCTGCTAGTGTGGAACACTCGGATTATTTTTCAACTTTCTTTCCACTGGTATCGCATTCATAAGCGAGACTAAATAATTAAGCAGCATTTCGCTAGATACCATCGAAAAAGAAAATAATATTCAATGTTCACGCAAACCGTTGAAGGTTTTGTATAATTTGAAATAAATCAATAAAATCACGTAAATTTAGATAGGCATCGTCAATCTACAAATTGTAACTATTATATCTTTCAGGCGGATAGTCGGCAAATAACACTATTCCCTAAAAGAGTGGATTCAGATTCAAAAAATATTCTTGGTATATATAAATTTTTAAAAATACTATAACATCATAAAAATACTATATTTCCTCTTTTTAACAACATATCAGAATGATACTCAAGCATCCAAAATTATTCCGGGCAACTTGCTGGATTTCAGAATACCTGAACGGGTTGCATTTCAATTGGAATTCTTCCGTTGGAAAAATGGAGCTAGCTGCTGAGTCGCCCAAATGTTGGTTTCGTTTGCGACTAGTATTTCACCTGGTTTTAATCCTGGCTCTTAGCCTCCAAGAAACATCAAAATTTCAACCAAAACTTACTGAAACTCAATTATCATTTACCGATCAGGTTCTCTTTGCATTTAGCGTAATTTGTAACCTCACCTGCCAAGTTACACTTTGGGCTTGCTTTCACCACCGGAAATATATTTGCATGTATATTAATGGGCTTGTGAACTTTCAACAAAAATATTAGAGGGATACTAAACGTTAATCACTACCACCGATCAAAGAAACTCAGTACGTCGCAGCTCTGTTATGTCTTGTTTCAAACTACTTTCTATTCCCGGCATTATTTGCTTACGGTTTACATTGGGGCAATCCTTGCAAGCCGACGTTATTCGGATACTGGCTACTGCCTGAATGTCGTGGGGATATGGTTGAACGAACAGATCAAAGCGTCTATTCTTTACTAAAGATTGGTCAACTTCTCCTAAAGATAACCTTGATGACAATCACATTTTGGATTTGGGCGTTTTCTCTAAACAATGCTGCATTTGTCATCGGAATACTTTCTTTCATGTGCACAATGGACTATAGGGAATGCATCGAAAAGTAAGAAATATTTTTGTTGCAGTCCACGCAACGAGTATAATTTAACTTATTTTTTGTTATTTTCAGATTTTACCAATATGCTGCTAACCCTGTCAAGTACACATCCATTAAAATTGCAATAATGTACCGGAATATTCAGACTCTGGCTGTATTCATGAACATCATACAGCAAAAATGGATTATGACTTTGATTACAGTTGGATGCACATTGGTTCCGTCAACTAGTTTAACAACTGTGATGAAGTTATTGCCTGTAGCTGGACAAAATGTTGGTAGCATGATGTTATTCGCAAAATGGTATATTGATGCGACTGCAGGGCAAATGTATATTTTGGGCGGAATGGCGTTTGTACACCAGAGTTGTGTGGAAGCATTTGACAAGCTGAATGGCCAGCTTGGTAACAAAAATGGACTTCAAACATTTAGACGGAAAGATTTGGCTTGGAGACGCAGGTTTTACCGAAGTTGTCCACCAATAAAGGTAAGATTTGGATCGTTCAACTTTGTGGATAATATTACACCACTGAAGTGCATGGACTTTGGAAACTCGCTTACAATTAATTTCTTGCTTTTGGGAGACTAAGGCTATGTGAAAATAAATAACTATTGCGTACGTATAAAATCGGTAATGGCATATTTCGTGTAACGTCAAATCCATCCCAAAAACGAAATAATGTTTCAACGTATAATAATTTATCAGGAATGCAAACAAACTTTTCGCACACAAACAGATTAGATTTTATATGAGTTATATACATACTTAATATTATGGTGTCCAACTAATTATCCATATCATTACAATCAATCGATTATGCTTTAAAAATAAGCCCGAAATAATGCCGATTGCATTTTTTCAACGGAGTAAAAATACAATTGCAATTAAAAAATAAAAATTCTATCATATATGTTAATAAAGTTACAACTATTCAGGATAGACTATATTAAGGAGGTTACAACTATTATATATAACTATATTAAGGAATAACAGTTCACGTAATAATAACTGCGATTAAGATGATATGAAACACACCAAGTTTTTGTCAATAAATTGTAGATAATGAAGTACTGATAACAATGATGTTAACCTTCTCTTTTTATGTTGCATGATTTTTGTTGGTATTAGAAACAGAATGATATGTATTTAAATACATTCAAATTGTTCGCCGAATATCGGAACCTATCAAGGTTTTTAACTTTCCGTTGCTCTCTATTTGATTTGATTTCATTAGACACATTTGATTAAAGTGATGTATGGGTCTACATTAAAGAACTTGACATAATCATAACGCTGCATAACTACATCCTATCAAATCAGGATTTACGGTTAAAATATCTAACTAATTGACACTCAAGTTGACGAATAAATTGTGAGATATCTTCCCAAAAGAATATGTGCAATTATTTTTACCATCAAAACTTATATTCACAGTAAACAATAGACGCTGGGTTAATTATAAAAATTGAAGATGAAACTATCACGTGAACAGCTCTCTGGAACTAATTGTGAATTTGTTTCGTGGTTCCAGAATTTCGGCTTGGCCTTACTTACATCAAGTTTTCCCTGCAGCTACCACTTATTGTTCATCTTACACTGCTGTGTTCACACTAATCATTGAATCGATTTGCAAAACGCCCAATTAAATTTGGCTTTTAAATTCCAAGGTTTTAACATTCGTAGAGGCATTATATTACCTGGAATAATGATTGCATGTCTTGGCTTTATTCAGTTCCCTCCCGTTTGACATTAAGAACAGTTTGTTTTTTTGTTTTTCAAAGCAGGTTATATATTCCTTCGAATAGCTTATATCTTCCATTAATTAATGGTTTCTCATTTTATTTCTAAGGTAATATCAAAATGATATGATCTGTTACCGCTTTCGTGTCCAATGCTTATTTGTTGAATTTGTGCGCATTTATATTCTCTATGTCCTAAGAAATCTTCAGCGAAATTTAATAAGAAATTGTTAGTACAACGTTTATGAACTGCTACATTTCTTAAACTTGGTATACATAAGTTATGTAACATAACATTCATAGAAACAAAATGACTACATGCAGAATTATATCGATTGCAGCTCTAGTTGCGTCGTTAGTAGTATGCGGACATCCAAACTTATCTTTGGATATCCAGTGTGTAATTCACTTCATCAGAGAAATAAATAGCGAATTTATTGACGAGATGTGGGAGAAAGTATGGCCCGTGACATATAAGAATCATACATTACCGCTCACAATTTTTGAAGTTCAACATTTAAAATTTGATATAGTACGGGATATGTTGAACGACGATAATTTTAGCGTCTCTCAGAAAAGTGGCTATTTACGATTCACAAGTCGTTATGGTGATTCTTCCTGTGTTTTAATTTTACTAGAAACGATCACACTAAACGGAACTGAGATGGGGATCCAGTTGTCTGGATACCAGTATTCCGATTTTGCATATTTTGTGAAAGTTAAAAACAAGCACCAAAATATTAAAATTTCGACATTACCTAATAGAGAACTCATATGGTATTATGAACAAACCAATAAATTTACTGTATACTGTGGTGGCGTAAAGCAGTTTTCAGCAATGCAAACCTGTTGAACAGGAGGTAGCCAAAGCCACTCTTTTGCAGTTAGTAGGAAGTCCCCCAAATCCCAATTCGTTTAGAAAACCGAACTGTATTTCTAAAATTCGTAAAATATTTTACGCTGCATTACCAGATTGTCAAACTGGTAACATCGTAGTTATGATTATAGCCAGTAGAGTTCTAAATATTTCCTTCTCTATTGCAAACGGTCGAATTGGCGATGACACTGAAACCCAGAATCAGTTAAACATGTACTGGTTTCCTGTGTTGCATTCGGAGTATATGAATAATCTATTGTTTTATCGTTCAAAAATGAGAGTGTTAGCTCAGGCCAGATTTGTTATAATGTATTGTGGTAGTATTGCTGACGAAGTTAGTCAAAGATGGGGAAAATTTATTGCGGTATTCGAATGGAGAATTTGGCTGCTATTATTTTGTCTTTTAATCGTAATAAGTTTCGTCTACAAAAGCGTCACTTTTGCAATGGAGTTATTTTGGTTGCTTGTTGGTAAGCAGATTAGAAAACATCACTGGCGTCATATAGCTTCATGGTTTCTGATAGGTTCTTTGTTTTTATCAGCAACGTACTCTGTTGAGTTCTCCACAGAAAATATTTCTGTCAGGAAACCAACTTCTCTAAAAGTGTTAGCGTTACAGAACTACAAATTTCAACTTATAAGACGTAGCCTGACTCAAGTTTTGGCTTCAACGTCTAAAATAATGCAAAGAGACATTGCGAATGCGTTCGCGATTAAAAACTTTGCTGACCTTTTTTCTGTGCTCGATCATGAATTTGCGGCAAAGTCACTTGGAGAGAGTCTTGATAAATTGACACGCAAGCGAAATCTTGGCATTGCCGATTTTGGAACGTTCTTATTTAGTTCGACCCCCTTCCTCTCGAAAATTTTAAGGTTGTCAGATAGAGTAATTGTTGAGAAAAAATATATCTGCGGTTCTATACCACTTCCAGGAAACGTGTATTCTAATTTACGACTTGGAAATTTGACTTGGGGAAAGCGTTCCTTCCAACTGAACAAGATATTTACATCGTTTGATGAAATGGCAATTGTTGTGAAAATACATCAAATGATAGTAAAGTCGCAGCAGATTAAAGATAACACTGAATGGTCACCTTTGCAAGCGAGCCTCCGTGTCCCAAGAGGCATACCGTTGGCATCACCGTTGGGATTTGTGTGTTTCGTGAAATTGGGAATATGTTCCCTGATGTTATTCTGTTTCGCAATGACGCATGCAATCCCACTCCTGCATGCTGGTATAACAAAATTAATATTTTATTTAGTCATTTGTAAAAACTTCATTGTAAGTTATATAAAAATGATATTTTATATTTGTTTTTGGAGATTCAAAATGATACTGTATAATATTTCTTCGGTGTATTCCGATTTGTTCAAATAAATATATACGATAATTGGAGAATTTGTTCGTCAATAATTTATTGCTGGAAGGCATGAAATATTAGGTACCATCAATAAAACAAACTGTTTGGATTCTTCCAAATGGTTTTTAATTAAATGAGAGTTTTCATGTAACGTCTCACTGTGAAATTATATTAGTGTTGTAGTGTTTGCATTCTGTTTTGGTCGAAAACATAGGTTAATACATCCTAAGTAATTGGTTTATCGTCGTGCTTCAAATACTAAGACGGCATATTTTTCCTCAAGTTTCCATAAGCGCATTAAAGAATTTCATCTAGAGCTCTTTTTAAATAATTAGATTGAAATCAATTAAACAAGTGATATTGGTTTTTGTTGTACTTCAAAACGAAATACATGATTCGGTTGAAAGTAAAAACAACAACATTCCATACATATTTTTGGTAAACAGCATATCGACAAACACTATGGTACCAAACTTGTCCAAAGTATAATTATTATTAAAATAGGGATTGTAGGCATTAAAAATGTTGTCTCGGAAAACATATATCACTAAACACTTATTGACTAATTTACTAAATCTAATTGGTTCATGTACCATACAGTTTTCAAATATTTCTGAATATTCCTCGTATGGAAAGGTGGATCAGTTCTCTAATTATTTTCAGACTATAGAAAACAGCCTACTTCACGCAAGCATTATTAAAACATTCGATCAAATAAGTCTTACTAAGATGTTTTCAATTCACAAATATTCCAAAATATGTCATTTACCAGTGTCCACGTTTCGGGATGCTGATATGTTTAATGAAACAAGAGTAGTGGACAAGAGGTTTATTTATACCTATTGCCCAAGGAGTTTTATCTTCTGAAAATGCTTGGCATAATCACTGAAAAATTGGAAATCTTCACAATTTTGGAATTGTACATAACTTCAACCGCTTCAAGAATTATCTACGAGGCTGCTACAGAGTAAGTATTTTGACCCGTACCACCCCTCAAGCATCATATCCGTAAAATCTCTTTGTCGGTGCATTTTATGTTTGTACACATCAAAAAAATGTCCCATGCCGAATCCCAGCCATCGCGACCGCCCATGTTGGATATGGTGTGCGGTTGTACGGTTTGGCAGGCGGAAACGACGAAAAATTGAAATTTCTCAGTAATAATTATACCCAAATCATAACTAGCAGGACATAATTTCGTCGTAATTTATGAATCAGAAAGTTTATGAAATTCAAAACCCCAATAAGTGTGGAAAGCCATAACTTCCCGACACTACAACTGATTATTACGTCTGATGGTGGAAATTGAAGCTACGGAAATGTTACAAAAATTTGTCTCTCACGTTTGTCATTTTCGATTTTATATGGAAGTTATAGAGCTTTGAATATTTACGAAGACTTTCTGTACTTCTCCTGAAGCAAATATAATTCGCTACCATTCCAACAGCATTCTATGCAATACGCCAAAAAATCCAGGGAATGTGAAACAGACCTTGGGCTTTCACGTGAACTAATAGCTTTTAAAAAACCTCTATGCTTTAAGAAGATACGATTTTTTAAATGTTGCAACCTTGAAATTTTGCAAATCTTTCTAGCGGCAACAGCGATTTCTCAGGGACGCAGCATCATATCAACGGGCGCTTTTTTGCAAATGATAGAGCACAAAATTTAATACAAAGTGCACTATCTAGACTGTCTATTTAATACTACACTAATTGGGGAGACTTTTCAGATAATAATATTTTTACCAAAATTTGAGAAATTAATTTTTTATAGTGGCTAGACGTGTGGCAGATCGCAGTATTCCGTGCTTTAGGATGTCATTTTTTATTGTATATTACTGTGCAAAGTTTGGTTAACTTACATACTATTATTACTGAGAAATTTCAATTTTTCGTCGTTTCCGCCTGCCAAACCGTGCAACCGCACACCATATCCAACATGGGTGGTCGCAATGGCTGGGATTTGGCATGGGACATTTTCTTGATGTGTACAAACATAAAATGCACCGACTAAGAGATTTTACGGATATGATGCTTTTGGGGTGGTACAGGTCAAAATACTTACTCACAGTGAAAAAAATCATTTAAATATTGGGCACAGAAACATTCAGACTGTATAAAATTAACATCTTAATTTCGCTAAACTGCACCACGACCCACTGTTTATGTTTTCCTTCATGTCAACTGGAAAACGGTGAACCTAGATATAACGCCAATAAACGTAAATGGATTGACTCACAATTGATTGTCAGTGATTCCCTACGGTTTAGGTTTCGACACGGTTAGATTTGTTAATGTTCTAGGTAGAGAAGAAGGGGTACAGAATGTTAAACTAAATTTACTAGCTCTTCTCCAACCTTTCAAATTCACAGTTTGGTTGTGCTTAACAATAACCATTGTCATGACGTCCACTGTTCTAAGTATTCTCAGTGCGGAGCACAAACTGCCAAATTACAGTAATATTTTGGATGATATCAGAGGTTGTAGAAAATGATTCACAGGATGTAGGTTTTAATACGTCAAAAAACAAATTTACTTGTGCTGTAGTTCTAGTTTGGTAATTTGGTACATCAGTTATTCGAAATTTTTACACTTCGGAAATGCATTCCTTTTCAACAGTTCTTCCAGAACTGTCCGATTTACCTAGCACATTTGGTGATATTTTTGGAAACAAGACGGCCATAATGAATCCTGGGGTACTGGCAGCAGAGCACAGTGCATTTGCGCGATTTGAAAATTACTATAATCCGTATTTTGCTTCAAAAGCCAACATTACAGAAATTATATCTAGTCATGTGTCATTAGAAACAGTAAAGAAGATAAAGTTTTTTTATGAATTATCCCCTAGATAATTACGTTTTCCAAAGTTTTTCTAACGAATTGGGAAGCATTGTTTGTGTGAAGTATGGTGATCCTGGTCTTGTGCTATAACATCCCTCAAAGTATACTAGTGTAAAACTAAGCGACGATACATCCTCCCGGATATCCATAATATATTTGTCTACTGGCAGGGGTCTAAGTAGAGATTTTAGAAGAACGATACCGTTAATTTAAATATTAGCGAAACGAAAAGTTGTAAGACAGAATGAAGACGAAGCCATGTTGTTGAGGAAGCGCTTGCTTTGGCTTTTCACTTGGAAGACTGTTTTCCAGTTCAACCTAAAATTGAAAACAGCATCCATGAATGAAATTGGAATGCTTGATTTGTATAATTGTCATTTTAATGTGGTTCAGCTCTTTCAGGAATTTGTAAAGGAAAATATAAATATTGGTAGGTCATGGAATTTTGTGGGTCTTTCCTACTACAACGTTGAGAAAGAGGAAACCAAAAGAAAATATGTAATCGCTGACGAGTATGAAGATATTTGTCCACAGGTAAGGTTGACTGACATGTATATTGTGATACTACTTTACTTTGTTTTAGTGGGTATGTCGTCTTTGGCTTATATAAATGAGAGATCTGATTGCTATAGTATATACTGCTTTGTTTCGATCACTAATTATGTTGTAATTTTATTTTAGTATTTCAAACCGTTTACAAATATATTTAATTAGGTAATATCGGAATTTAATTTAATTTCCATATAGCACGCCGAATTATTTAACTTCTTTAAAACTCTCACAAAATCGTTATGAAATATTTTTAATTAAATTAAATATGTTTATCCTGAAGTAGAGTATGACACTGTAAAATAAAATCATAAGTTATTTGTTTACTGAGTTTTTTTAGTGAAACCTTTCATACAGTTTCTGCATCATTGAGTTTTGATCGGATCCATTACTGATATTAAACACGTGTTTGTGCATAGCACTTTTCAATGTCAAATGTTCACGGAATTACATAATATAAATTTCATTTATTTCGAGAGCCTTGATTTAAGCGTTTAATCAGATAAGTAAATACGTGAGCTTTGTGAAATATTCATACTGGTTTTGTGATCAGACAATCTATCCAAACTTTTATACAATGCCTAACAAAAATAAATGATTCATCCCTTACAAAAGTAAATGGTTTTATAATGGAAGTATTTAAGTCAGCCTACATATTAATTATACTATTTTCTACAAGTAATTACAGCTGGTGTTATCAATATGAAAACCTTTTACTAAGAGTTCTGGGAAGGTTGTCAGACGTGTTGGGAGAATGTACGATTTTGTTACCATACTGGATAAAGAGCGCAGTGGGTAAACATAAAGATAGCATATCGGAATACGAAGGTAGCAAAGTATCCACAGTCTCGTACGGTACGTTATTGATTCTGCCTACCGTTCCTTCCAATGAAACACGTTGTAACGAATTCGCCAAAGATTACCAGTCAATATATGTGAAAGTATTTTCAATTCAAAAATATACTGGCGTTTGCCGTGTACGAGTTTCGAATTTCCTTACAAACAGAGAATGGACAGAAAAGAACTCCAAAAAATTAGAACCCAGAAATCTAACCGAGCTTGTCTTTCAAGGAAAACAATGTGTGGACAAGGACCATCCATACAGCGCTTCCCCCGTAATGTTAACGTCCCCACAAAATTTTCTTGTGATAATTTCAATTTCAAGCTTTTCAGCCAATTATTTCTTACGATTGCCTAACTCTCTACAATCATCAAATATTATTGTGGCCATAGCAGACGAAGTGCAACATAGTATAAAATTATTTGTGGGTTGTCGTATATGCTGGGAACCTGGTCGCTTGCCACTAAACCCAGAGGTAAAAGGCTTCTTTCAAAGAACTGTAACTCTGAAGGAAATATCGGACTCTGTATTCACATCTCGGCTGAGTAGGGCTAGCTTATGGTTGACCGACAAGTTAAATAATTTTGGGTTTAGTTCTAAAAAGTTTGAACACATTGAGAATCTGGTTCACAAGAAACTGCTTTGGTGTCACGGATACACTAAAGGAAAATATTTCGCCAACCAGAAGGATTATTACTCCCACGGCATCTGTTTAAGATACCCTATATTACACTCACTAAACTGTACAATGTATGATTGCATCTCTTTAATTTCTAGCCTACTTAACCAGGATATCGTCATGTCCACAGGCAATACTCAAATCTTAGGAACATTTATTCCTTTTGCAGCGGAGTTTGAGTCTCTTCTATTTGCTACAGTATTATCCTACAATGAAGGCAAATCGAACATAAATCTCAATATTGCTGCTCTTTTGCAACCGTTCAGTGCTACTGTTTGGACTTTATTTTTAATTACAATTGCACTATCGGCAGCGGCTCTGATATGGACAAGCCCAACGCCATTAATTGACACCAAGAGTTTTTGGGTTTGCTGGATATTCTCAGAAATTTTAGAAGAGGGTGTGAACATCAGAAAAACTATAAATTACCGAAATGCATTCATTATACTGGTTTGGTTGCTTTCAATGATTTTACTTAGGAACTTTTATACGTCTTTAATGTATTCATATATGACTGTTCGTGCAGAGCCAACTAATTTACCAAAAACATTTTCGGATTTGCTTGATGAGAATATTAATTCTGGTGTTAAGATTGGACAGCACAGTTTATTATACACGTTGAATAATCAGTTAGACTCTTCAAATATCAGTCATTCATACAATATGGTAAATACTTTGAAAATGATTCTAGCAAAACTAATGATTTTAGAATTTCTCAAAACTAGTTTTGAGTTAGTGCAAAGATTTGCTTTCCCTAACGGATCAATTCCTGGTATACCTACAGCAGCGGCGATTAAATCGATACCTTGGGACGCGCCTAAATCTTCTGCGCAAGAATGTTCTAGTAGTACACGTGTAACTATTTTGTACTACGGGTTAGATGACTATAGTTTGAAATTCCAGTTGCCTCTTTTAATTATTTTCGGAGGACGGAAAGTTTCCATACCATTAAACAATGAAGCAATCATTCCGACTTTTCCTCAGCTGTGGTATTTCGTGGAGCACATATTCTTTACAGACATGTTTATTATGAAGATGGGGATTTTAGAGCAGGCTGGGGTGATTCTCACTTACAAACGGTATTTTGAAACGAAACGTCAAATTGAAGTAATTCGCGATTTTATAAAAAGTGGAAATATAAATCTAACCTGGAATATATTTGCAGCAGCAGAGATGATAGTCGCGGACGGTCATA
The DNA here is from genome assembly GCA_027743765.1 of Coecobrya sp. COE2. Lineage (NCBI taxonomy): Eukaryota > Metazoa > Arthropoda > Collembola > Entomobryomorpha > Entomobryidae > Coecobrya > Coecobrya sp. COE2. The sequence goes on along the minus strand of JAHZMV010003172.1, from coordinate 2,246 downwards.
CCCGGAATCTTCAGTTAAGTGGTACTCAAGGTGAAGAGAATAAATACCCACCTGTAAAATTCGAAGCTATCAAATCGGTTATCTTAATGTTTCTTATACTTTGTTTTTTATCACTTTGTTTTTACATTGCTGAATATATTTTGCACAGAGATTGAAAAAAAATATCGTAATATTCTCCTTTGTAGTCTACCCAAATCACTCCACTAAATACTACTTTTTAAATAATCTCTATCAACTTTTGAAAACATTCTCGTTTCTATGAGGAAAGAATGCTTATCTGAGTTTCCTTTCTTCTCGATATTTGCTCTCTTTAAAAGGTGTTCAATACATACTATTACGGATCGGAGGTGAACATGGTTCGATTACTTTGATTTCCACTATATATCGTTCATAAAGAATACTAGAAATATTAAAACTAGATGGAGAGCCTATCGCTACCAATTAACTGACCGCCAAAAATTCTCTGGCTAATATGGGCATCGTCTGAAATATGAATGGTTACTTTACTTCAGACGGAGCATTTTTTGTAAACAAAACGTAATACGGGTGATTTTACTTTACCAGTATTTCTACGGTTATACAAGCGAATATTATTTGCTGGCCAGGTCATCATAATTTCTTCCATTAGTTTATTGAAGCACTGGGATAGTTTCTACTAGTATTCTATACCACAACCGATAATACTACATACATATCAGAATTTAATTTGATGTGAGAATTGTATGGCCAATCGGTCGACAAATTAATTCTATAAAATCCGTTATTATCTTTCCTCCCTATTTATCATTGATATTACTATTCATGGTTTATATGTAATTATTCTATTTGTATACTTAAGCTATCACGCTAGAAAGTTTTTGTATGAACTTATAATCCGTACATATAATGAAAGTATTCACCAATCCATAATTTTAAATTCGTGGCAATGCAGAACGCTATATCCTTCAGCACGCTAAATAATGGTTGTTGTTGAAATTTGCGATATCAAATTAGAAAAATCGTCATGTTGCTTAATGAACACGTTCTGACGATGACAGTTAAAGGTGACCAAATTTTGGGCGAAATAAAAAGATGCATCAAATTAAAACATATTTCTGTGAACGCTGTACATTTATTGAAGCCCGGCAAGCAACCGGTTTCTTGTTTTGGTTTGTGATGGCAAACTCTGGTTCTGGATATTTTCTACCCTTATTGAGCATGAGGAGGACAGAAGAGTGGATTTGAATAAACACAATGTTATGTGTGTTCTTGGATGGGTGTAGGTGGCGTTCTTCTTGAGGAATGTGTACACATCTACAATGTATACTTACATGACCAAAGAACAAATGCCTACTGATATTCCAAAAAGATTTGATGACTTTGTTTATCAAACTTCGATAAATCTGGTTGCAAACCTGTTTGTTGGAACCTACCTGCAGAATTATTCTATAGAGAAAGTTATGCCCAATATGAAAAGCAGAAATGATACTGAGCCGGCTCTACTCTTTGCAATTAGCCGGAAGATATCGGTTGTATCTATCTAGGCGTCAGGGGATTTCAAATGATGCCACTGAATTCGATTGTTGCCGTAACATCAATTATTCGAGGCTGAATAATGAAAAGACTCAACAAAATAATGCCACGGAGGATTGTATGAAAGCAAATATGTTTGCTTACATTTACAGTTCTGACGTTCGCATAACTTCTGGTGCAAATAAATTAGAATTTGTGAAACCATATGTGAGGGATATTATACGTAAAGATCATATTTTTGAAATGGAAGAAAATGAAATGCCACTTTTCTCGGAAAATACATTTCGGGAAAGTGTACTTTTACAAAATTGTGCATCTTATGCAGTGTGATGTCATGGATCAAAATAAGATTTGTCATAATAATAATACTTAATAAATAATAATAATAATAATAGGTTTATTGTCATATAGAAACCATCCAAAAAAAGGACATTACTCCATAGACATCTTAGTAGTCAGGAGAAACTTAATACAAAAAAATATATTATTAATTGGCATATATAAAATTAGAAGTGCGCGTCAATATCACAGTTTTCAAACAAGTTATTGTTTTTTTAAATAAAAATAAATTAGTAGCATTGATTAAACAGAAAAATTTTGTATGACATATTCAATACATTCAACATATTCCATAATTACCTCGTCATCAATAATATTAACATATTTGTCACATTGTAGTTGTAGTACATGGCTTAATACAGCTTTCTTAAATACATTTATGTTAAGAATCTTAT
>JAHZMV010003171.1:0-11774 GCA_027743765.1 Coecobrya sp. COE2 | reverse complement strand
ATTAGAGTCGGGCAGTATAAACCATAGAAATATTGTATATATTAAAAGTATATGGAAAGCTGCTGCTGCCAAACTACATTCAATAGAATTACTTGGAACAATAATTAGTACCACAATTTTTGATAATAAGTTAGGTAGGTTGGCTAATGTTCATTCATTGGTCCTTGATATTAATAATAATCATAAAATTGATGTAATTTACTTTAGCCAATACATTCCTGATATTTTACCCAATTTAAAATCCATTCAAAGCCATTCTGGCTATTTACCCTGGAATCAATTTTTAAATTTATCAGGTTGCAAAAAATTGGAAAGTATAACTATTGGGTTATTGCTACCAAGTCATAAAAATTCTGTTGACTTTAAGGAAATTCGGAATAATTTTAGTTCTTTACTGGAAGTCGATTTTATATTTTCTTTTGAAAGTGCAGCAACGGGATGTTATATTGAAGGTGTCCAAGATGTTAATGCATATTTTAAGTATCTCATGTATATTGATAATTGTCACATATTTTCCAGCGGCAAAAAAGAATAACTGTCATTGGACATTGAATATTAGAATTAGAGTTTTCATGCATTTACCTCAACATATCTGTTTAGTAAACAACCTGAAAATATCTATAATTATCACAATTTCCCATAATGTATTTTAACAAGCTATCCATTTGTATTCATTAGTGATCAGTAATACTGATTCAGTATTATGCATAATGAAAAGACAAAACGAGTTTGTTCTCTTATTAATAAATTCACAACTATTATTATATACATTGTCGTGTTTTGTTGTCATAAACCCGGTTTTTAAATTTGTCTGTGTGGACGTGTAGATTACAAGCTTTGGACACTTTAATATTTTTCCATTTATTTCCTTCTCAATGGTGGTAGATCGATTCTAGTGTATAAATCGATATGGTACATTTCTTAACATGATCAGCAATAAGCAAGAGTTACAGATATTACAGGAATTTACCATTAATATGCTTATACAATTTTAGATAAAAAAAAGTTATTACAATTTAAATTGCTCATTGGTGTAAGTATCCAGCTTTGCGAATGCATGGTTTCAAAAACAAACTTTGAACAATATGCAAAAATACACACTTTTAAATGTTTTTAACTAATTTAAAAATTCAGGTGTAAATTAGATAAAATGAAACTTAATTTTCAACTGGTGAAGTAAAATTCTAAGTTATTTGATTTTATACGAAATATTCATAGGATGCACCGCTCTTAAATATTTGCCTTGTCCGGTCTTACTTTTCATACACATTCATAGTTATCCATATACGTATTTTAAATCCTCCACATTGTTATTTATTATTTATACTATGTACAATTATTATTAGTAGGATACCTAGCACTTTAGCATAATTCAAATTACAATGCTATTTTTATATTCAATTCTAGTAGTTATGTAGGAAGTTTTTATTATTTGGAACAGAGTAAAGCATTACACAATTCCATACCCACAGATGGTGTCTTCTTGAAGATGTTGGCATATTCTTCCGACTGCATCAGATCGTCCTTTAACCTGCAGTGTGCATATTTCAAACAATATCGAGTAGTACAAAATCGCATATCACTGAGTTCACTAAATTTAGTTTGGTATTAATTAGTATAACTAGCTTACGATTTCAAAACACCAACAGCCTCATTCTTCAATTCCTTACAGTCGTCTAGCGCATTGGAGAAGCAAAATATTCGCAAAGCTTTATTTGCTTCTTTCCATAGCTCCTTCTTTCCAAGGATTATATTTGTCATTGCGGTCTTTAACCGATCAATCGAATATTTTTCTGATGCTTCCAGTAATTCCATCGCAATGTCAAAATCTTCATTAGGGACCTTAACTTCCAAGTAGTATAGATACTGCAATAGTGATCTAATCCCCACCTCGCTCATGTCTTGTATTGTTATCCGTCTGGTTTTTCCCTCCTCAAAGTTTTCGTTGCTCAGCATGGCTTCAAATACTGGGCTACTAACTGAAATATGTATACAAACGCATCATATATGTATCATAATGCGTGTACTCTCAGCAATATATTTTAAGGTTATAAAAACTCTTACCCGCCAAAATAATCTTGTGACACTCATGTTCAGTTCCGTTGGCGGCAACAATAATTGTATCCGTTTGAAACTTATTTTCCAGCATATTTTGCATACATGACACAAGTTCTTGGGGAGACGGAAGTACCGCAGGTGGCGATATCTGTCTTGATTCAACCATCGGTGGTTTTAGTTCTGCTGATAGTAGAATTGATATTTCCATGCTCGTTATGCCATTCTCATGGAATATATTATTGCATAATTCATTATTTAATGTCAGTTCAATATGCTCAAAGGAGACTGGGCCATTTGTGTTTTCGTATAACTGTTGTGGTGCCATATCTTAACACAGACAAAAAGTTATTATTCCAACAATCAGATTTAAAATACATATTTCTACAGTGGCGTAGCGAGGGAGGGCAAGGGGGCATATGCCCCCTAATTTGAACATGGGCGTATATGAGGGGGAGGGGCCCGTTTTAACATTAAGCTTATCACGTTGCCCCTTCGGGTTCCGGCGGGCTACGCCACTGATTTTCTATAACAAGTGGACATTTTATTATCCCATTTCGTTGCATTACCAGCTGTTGAAATTTCCGGTGGGTTAGCTGGAGAAGACCAATGCGGATTCTCTTGGTATTTCCGGGATAGATTTGTTATCTGCACCTTCACTGTAACTGTATCCGTTTTAACTGGCGACAAAATTCTTTTCAATTGTTCTCCGACAACTTGTATAAGCACCCCATTTCTTGGGCCAATACCAAACGTGTTAGGTAATTGTTGGAAAGCGACAGTTATGCATGATCTATACATATATAGACCTTTAATAGAAACAAGTGATTTCTATATCTGATGTTTATATATAATATTGTATCATTCTACCTGAAAATTTTGAGATCTGTTGAAACCAATGATCTGAAAGTGGAAAGGAGTTGGAAGGAATCATTGGACGAGTCGTACGGAAGCATATTTTCTGCAGATATATCAAAGTTAAAGGGTTTGCGCTTCAGACCATCTCCGATCACTTGTACAAAACTTGTTTGTACGGTTGACTTCTGTAGAAGATAGATACGACCAGGCATTTTCTGAAAACAAGCCATAATTTATTACAAAAAATATTGCCATTTATAAATATATTTTTCATTAACGATATTACCCAAACAATTTCTAATGTTACTCATGGGAAAACCCTATTCTGATAGTTTCACTGTAAATATTGATATAAATATTTCCTTTGTAGATGCTAGAATATTTCAAATAAATCAAGGCAGTTTTCCCTTTTACTAAGTAACATGTACCGACTAGAAAGGTATCCCAGCAAACAGCAAACGATTATTAGCAACTAAAAAATTCAAAGTAAAAAGTCTGGAGTAATAGTATATAAATTTATTTACAAGAATGCAAAATATTTCCACTTTGGTTTTTTAATGTGGCTTCAATTGATAAATACTGGAATGATTTTCAAAATACTTACGTTTTTCTTTATCAGTAGTCATTTACATTTACCACAGGAAGATTTTATAAATTCAAACAAGGAAATAAGATATATGGATAGCGTAAATACTCTGTGCAAAGTTTGCACTGCAAACCCATACAAAACATTATATTCAGAGTTAACAGTGAATTCCATCATTTGTATAAAAATAATGTATTTGTTTGCAAATCTGTTTATTACTATGCATTACAAATCTGCCATTTATTCTGAATCATTATGTACCGTAACATGTTATAACTATTTACCAGGATAAGATAATGTAAAATCCGGCAGAATATCGCGACCCGACTACCCGACGTATCTAGAGCCGACAAGCCGACAATCCAAAAAGTGTTTCCAGAGCCGACAATCCGACTTTTCTCCAATGCCCCAATCATCCGACAAAAAGTATTTCAACATTCCAACTACCCGATTTCATATCCAAATTCACCACTTACAATGCCAAAGTGTTTATACACACGAATGCCAGATTTCTACGCTAAGTACATTCATTAAATTCACACCAAATACCCGAGAATAGAATAAGCTAAGCCTTATTCTTTGTCAGCCGACAAAAAGGTGTTTCTAGAGCCGACTAATGAATTATGTTCTGACAATCATCAGATACATGGCTGAAAGTGTTTTCCCAACCAACTAGCCGATTTATTAATAAAATGCTTAACAAATCCTACAGGTTTTTCTAAATGAAACACAAAGACTTGTCTTGATAGTCTCACATTACCCCACTTATCTGGAATTTTAATTGTTTGCCTTAATAAAAGTTTTCCAGCTTGGATGGTTAACGTATGATCAATAAACAGTTGTTTATTCAGCTTTGGAACCTTTTGTGTCGGCTGGGAGGTAAATTAATACAAATTAAAAAATGCAAAAGTCGGCTCTAGAAACAGTTTTTGTCGGGTGTGTAATGTGATAGCATATAAATCGGGCAGTCGGCTCAAGAAACAGTTTTGTCGGGTGATTATACTGATTAATTAAGGTAACAAATCGGCTGGTCGGGTCTGGAAATGCTGTTGCCAGCTGACTGGGGCTATTTTGAGAGAAATCGGATGGTCGGCTCTAGAAACACTTTTTTTGTCGGCCAGTCGGCTCTGGAAACGTCGGGTAGTCGGGTCTGGAAATGGCGCCGTAAAATCCAAGTTGTTCTATTCCTATCCATTATTCTTTCACTTTTCCAACAGGCCATTATATGATCAAAAGCTGTGAATTTTTTTATAGCAGTAAACTGTTGTTTGGTTACATTGCTTTGCTGGTTCATAGCCCAACAAAAAACCTGTATAATGGATTGGATGAAATGTATAAAGTTGAGTATAAACAGAAAAGTTTTAGGGAGCAGCTGACGGTCTGAGTTGCAAAAAATAATATTTATTATTTAAGTCTGCTACCGTGGCCTAGCTTGTAAAATTTGCTGCGTTATTAATGTTTATTGTGACACGGGTAGGTTTTAAGGTGTTATTTAATGAACTTGCAATAGATTTCGAGAAACTGTAATAAATTTTTGTCAAGTTTGTGTAGAGTGTATTGTTTCTTGGGAGAAAGTAAAAAAAAAGTTGACACAACAGCATTAAAAAAGTTGATTCAGTTGGTGACTAATTTAATTTAGCGATTTATTTGTAAGAAAAGTGTAAAGCAATTAAAGTTGGGCAAGATGACCGACACGGAGGAATATTTCGATGATCTGGGTAAATGGTTTGTAATTATTACTGTGATTCAGTATTGTAATTTTGTGATTTGGTGAAGTAACGTAGGAAGTAGGTGACTAGTAAAATGTTTTTTTGTAACTTATTATATTTATTTTAAGCCGAAGATTACTGCCTGGAAGAAAAACGGAAAACTCGTTGGGATATTCCCAAAAGTAAGCGGCATTGTAAATGTCCAATTAGTGACTGTGACAGGATGTTTTTGCAAAGAGATTACCTTCGAAAGCATGTTCGAAATGCGCACAAAATGGATCCCGCCCTAGTCCTCCCCACTCCCAAGCAGAGGAAACTGCAAAGGGCAAGGAGGGGCCTGATGAACCTCCCCAATTATGTGATACCCTAAAACCATTTAATTGCAATTTAAATATTAAAACATTTAAGTAATATTTTATGGTTTTAAGAGAGCAAAAATGGCAAGATTGGCAGCTTCCCAGGAGCCTACCCTTTGCATCCTCTGCTGCTACTCATTTCGACCCGGAGGTCATCTCAGTTTCGAACTCAACCAGTTTAAAAAGTTTGCCGGGGAAATTCTAAAAGATGGAGGGCATCCTCTTTCCGAACAGTTGGAAGCTCTGGAGTCATTTTCAGTTTGTCCAGATTGTTTACGCATGACAAGCACTGCACTGGTGAGGAAGCTGGAGGTTAACAATGAAGAGGGAAAGGTGAGGAAATTGGAGAAGCAGCTTCTCGAGCAGAAAAGGAAGTTGGGGAGGAAATTGGCTGAATACTCGGGGGAAATTAAGAAAATTGAGGAGGTTGTCAGCTTCTCGGATGTGACTTGTTTGGAAAATTATCTGAAGGAAAATAAGAAAACTGGAGATGAAACGGAAGAGAAAAAGCAGGATACGTCGGTGGTGACTCGTTTGAGAGATGGCATCGTTTCTGGTGGGTTAACTTTGTTAATTGTTAATTAAATTGCTGATGATAATTAATCATTTTTTATCATTTCAGCTTCTGGCCAGCTGGAGGAACACAGATTGAACCTGTCACCGTCCCCTCCCCCACCAACACCTCCATCTTCTTCCAGAAAAGTGAGGAATCTCTCCCGTAGTGCTCGAGAAGGAGGACCACGAATTTCTTCCGTTTCCTCCACCAATTCCAATTCTGCCGATAAATTCTACAGCGATCCGATCGACATTGTAGTCAAAGTGGAAGCGGACGAACCCACCCCAGAGGACCAGGAAATGGATACTATTGACCGTGTCCTTCAAGAAATCTCATCGGAATCTGAAGGTCCCTCCTCTCCACTTGAGCAGGATGATGATAACCACCACTCTAGAATCTCAATGGATCCACAGATTGAATCCACTGACCATCCATCATCATCCAAAAAAGCTGAGCAGCATTAATCTCATCTTGCCCCAGGGGAGAAATCAAACAAATTTCGGTGTAACTTTTGTGGAGATAGCTTTACGGAACAGAAAAATTTGGAAAGCCACTGGATGCAAAATCACAGTAATGTCGCCCTCGAGGAAGATCCTTCACTGGTGACGCCAGAGGAAAACATTTCAGAAGAAAAGTGAATTTAAAAAATATCTTGTCAATAAACTTTACTAGCTTTTATTTTTTACGAAACTTTACGAAAATTGGTGTCATGTTTTATTCACAGAAATAAAGTAAGGATTCCAATATGAAATTAAGATAATTGTTGAATAGTTAATTTTATCCGATTCCGATATAAGGCCCGGGAGGAGCACGGTTAGGGGGCGGCGGTGGAAAACGAGGAATACCGGTTACTATAGAACGATACTGTTCAATAAAATACCTCTGGTCATAATTTGGATCATCCGGAACACAAGTTGGAACTAGCAATGTTCTGAATCCTATTGGACATGCGTTATCCATAGACTGCTGTTGTTGCGGGGGCCATCCATTAAATATTTTTTTGTACAAGAGCCGCCGTGCGTTTACTGGAATGTTACCCGCTTAAAGAAATAATCAAAATTACAACATTTAATACTACCTGTAATTTTTACAATAAAAAAATTATTTCAGTGAATGAATTCCTAATGCTAACCTTCAATGTTTGAGACGAACAAACATGTCGCCAAAATAGCCAACAGAAGTCCCGTTTTACTCATATTTCTTCTCTTAAGGGAGCCTTAAGAAAATATTTATTAAATAAAATTAACTTACTATTTATAATTCTGTTTTTTTTTATAAATTCACTGACAAGCATTTGTGCGTTGTCTCAAAAGAATTAACAAAACTGGCACAAAATGACAAAAAAATGCTGTAGCTTGTGCACGTAGGAAGCAGGAAAGACATTTAAGCCGTTATTATTTTTTTAATTATCCATTCATTAAAACGCCATACGTTAACGTTATAACTACTTGTTTGTGTGATAATGAAAATTAGAGTGCATTGGGATCAAGTATTTAACATTCCTGACATGGTTGTAATATTTTTTTTGTAACTCGTGAGCTCTAATTACACTCTCATATAAATCAGTATCGTCACAAGTCATTGTCCATAAAATACAATTAAATGAATCCAGTTACTGTCAGTTAAAATTTAATTTTAATTACATTCATAGTAATTGAAAAAATAACTATTACAAATTCTGGGGCGAAATAAGATAACAATTACTATTCATTCATCTTGGAAATTCATCTTTTTCTTAATCTTCTCCCACATTTTTACCATTCATTCTTGCCGTCATCTGTCCATGACACACTTCTTCATGCCGGAAATTATCGGACTTAGTCTTGAACCTGAATCCGCAGCCTTTTTGGGAGGGAAAAGGTCTTTCGGTATGACTTATCGAATGCCTTTCTAAATCCATTCCTGTGGCGAATCCGATTCCACATCTGTCACATCTGAAAGGCGTTTCGATCGCGGCAACGCTGTGATTCTGTTGCCAGTGCCGGTCCAAATCTTTCTTGAGAGTGAAGCCAACTCCACAGAGGTCCCATTCAAATTTCTTGCTTGCTCCTTCCTCCAATATTCCCCCTGGGGGAAGAGATCTATTCTGCTCCCCTTGAGCCAAGTTGGGTGACAAATTCTCGGTTTGAATATGACGCTGCATTTTCTCCGTCACAGATTGGTGTTCAGGAAGGTTCCCTTGAATCACGTGGAATGGGCATTGGGAGCACTTGATAATCTCGCCTTCTTCAAAGATAACCACTGGAACGCCTCCAACCGTAAAACTGTCACTTTCCGCGTGGTAGCTGAAGGGGTTATCTCTTGGGACGCCTGTGGACTCCATTTCCACTTCTCTCAACAAACTTTTCTTAAAGTTGGTCCAATAAGTGGTGTCAATCTCCGAACAAGTTGAAAGTTCAGATGGGTCGTAAGTGGCCTCCTCGCTTATTTCGAACGCAGAGCATTTCGAATCGCCAGACATGCCAGAATCGGAGGTCATGGAAGAATCTTCTCTTTCTCGAGTTTCCCCACTGGGAGGAATCTTCGTCGTTGTTACAGAAGATTGGTGCCGGGACTTGGAAAATGATGAGGATGGAATATTCTTCCTGTGCATCTCCATTTCGATAACAGCTAAAAAGACGGATGGATAAATTGTATTTAAATTTAATTAACCAGCAATAAAATTAATTATTATTTAAAAAAAAGCTTACTGGAAATAATGCCATTTCTCAAACGACGTACGACACCCAGATCCCGATTTTCCTTCAGGTCGCCTTCCATACACGGCACATCGGACTGGCTCACAACCTCCCCGATTTTCTTAATTTCCCCCGAATATACAGCCAGTCTTCTCGCCAATTTCCTCTTCTCCTCGAGAACCAGCTTCTCCATTACTGTCACAGTGTGCGCCACCCTGCCTATCTCCAGCTTCTTCTTCAGAACAGAGCTTGCCAGTCGCAAGCAATTTGGACAAACTGACAATGCCTCCAGGGTACTCAACTGTTCGGAAGGTGGTTGACCTCCACCTTTTAGAATTTCCCCCGCAAACTCTTTGAAATGGTTGAATTCTGAGAGGAGCGGTTCAGCCGGCATGAAAGAATGGCAGCAGAGGACGCAGACTTCCGGCTCCTTGGCAGCTTCCAATCTTGTCACGTTCGCCACCTTTAAAAAAATTAAAACCTAGGTTAAAATATTTAACTGTTAAAATTAGAATTAAATTGTTTTTGAAGTTTAATGGTTCCCCTGATTAGGAACTTTGAGTGTTTTCTTGGACGTGGACAGTTGGATGCCGGCAAGAACCACGGTATGATCCATTTTGTGCACATTTCGGATATGCTGATAAAGACGATCTTTTCTCCCAAGTTGACTACCACTTACCACATCCGCCAATTGGACATTTAAAAAGCTTCTGTTGGCTTTTGGGGATTACCCCATGGGTTCTCATGTGACAATCTAGAGTTTTCTGGGAATCAAACACGGCTTCACATTTTGAACATGTTCGGTAACCGTTTCTCTCTGGCCACTTTTCTCCACCTAAAATAAAACAAATATATAAAGAGAAAACAATTTATAATTTAATTACAAAAAAGAACCAATTTTATGCTACCTATAAAACCGCTTACCCAGTTCACTGCTAAAAGATTCTGCCATTGTCAACCAAACTAATTCAATATTTTTTTTTTCGAATTACTTAACTAAATCGAGCACCAGTAGAGATAAATATAAATAAATTTGATGCTTAATGCCGGCTAAAAAAACCCAAACTGTTCTACTTCTATTTCATAGCTTCTACTCCTCTCACCCGTCTACCCTGAAACTTTTTCACTCCAATCTGGCCTGCTGCTTACCTGAAAATAAGCAATGCCTATTTATAATATTGACCCGAGGACAGTAGTAGGTCCTTGCATTAATAGACGACACAAAACCTGATACCTTGGTATATTATACAGACAATATAAATAAGCTAAAAACACAAAAACAGGCATATACAACAGGAAAAAATTATATATGTGCATGCCTGACAAATTTATAAAAAAATGTCTGTACTGACAAGCAAGGTCTCAATAATCCTTATCCTTATTTTCAGGTAGGCAGCATTTCAGTGAAAAAAGTGTCAGTGTAAACGTGAGTTCAGAAGAAACAACAGACAATTTCACCTTTTTAGCCGGCCTTACCATTTTACTTTTTTATCACGGAACAGAAAAGTCAGCCGAAATATTTAGTATTGGTGCTTACAGTAATTTAAGAGGAATATTTAATTTGTTTTGGAGAAAATGGCAGAATCTTTCAGTGATCGAGGTAAGTGGTTCTATTAGTAGCGAAAAAAAATTATAGTTTTTCTTGTAATTAAATTATAAACTGTTTTCTCATTATATCTACATATTATTTTCAGGTGGAGACAACTGGGCAGAAAAAAACGGATATAGGACCTGTTCAAAATGTGACGCCGTGTTTGATTCCAAGAAGAATTTGGATCGCCACATGAGAACCCACGAGGTAATCCCCAAAATCCAACAGAAGCGTTTTAAATGTCCAATTAGTGGGTGTGGTAGTGGACTTGGTAGAAAAGATCATCTTTATCAGCATATCAGACTTGTGCACAAAATGGACCATAACGCGGTTCTCGCCAAGCTCCAGCAGCCCACGTCCAACAAGTCAACCAACGCTCCTAATCAGGTAATCGCTTAAGCTTGAAAACAATTTAATTATAATTTTAAGAGTTACATAATTTATTGTGCTTTAAAATTTTTATAGGTGACAAGATTGGAAGCTGCCAAGAAGCCGGATCTTTGCATCAACTGCTGCCATTCATTTCATTCGGGTGACCAGCCCAGATTTGAATTCGAACAGTTTAAAGGATTTGCTTGGGAAATTCTAAAAGATGGAGGGCAACCTTTTTCCGAACAAAGGAGTACCCTGGAGTCATTGTCAGTTTGTCCAAATTGCGCACGATTGTCAAGCTCTGTTCTGATGAACAAGTTGGAGATTGACAGGGTGGCGCAAAAAGTGAAAATTATGGAGGAGCAGCTTCTCGACGAGAAGAGGAAGCTGGCGAGGCGACTGGCTGTATATTCGGGGGAAGTTAAGAAAATTGGGGAGGTTGTCAGTTCGTCAGACGTGGCGTGTTTGGAAGGTGAACTGAAGGAAAACCAGGATACTTTAATCGTGCGTCGTTTGAGAAATGGGATCATTTCGGGTATGATAATTTTGATAATTAATTTAATTACAGCTTAACTAAAAATTTAAATATAATTTATTTTTATTATATATTTTTTAGCTGCTTAGGAAATGGAGAAGCACAAAAAGAAGAATATTCCATTTTCATCGTCTTCCCATCCCCGGGCAAAATCTGCAAAGGCAGGCAAGGTTCCTCCCAGTGGGACAACAGAAATATCAAGAGAGATGGCATCCCTGACCTTAACTTCTGTGACGTCTGGCGGTTCGGGATGCTATGCGTTCGAAAATAGCAAGGAGTATACCTATGACAAATCTGCATGTTCAGCCTCTGCCGCGGAGATTGACACAACTTATTGGACCAACTTTAAGAAAAGTTTGTTGAAAAAGGTAGAAATGGAGTCCACGGCGCCGTGACCCCAGCAATGTACAGGCGTTACCCCAGCAAGGTGAAATCGTTACTCCAGCAAGGTAAGTTCCAGCAAGGTAAATGTGTTTCT
>JAHZMV010003170.1:0-10997 GCA_027743765.1 Coecobrya sp. COE2 | reverse complement strand
AAGGAGCTTTGAGGCGATCTCCATAACGATGTAAGAAATCCAGTACGACACCGTTGGTCCATCCAAAACCAACAACAACATCGTACTCTCCACCGCCACCAGGTAGACCTTCCACCGTTACGTCGTACTGGAAAATTAAAAAATTTTCATTATGCAATGCAAATGTTGTAATACATCTAATCAGTGTTGTTTGTTGAAATGATTTGGTCTTTCAATTAAAATACCTTTTCAAACATGTGATGTGGAGTGGATTGTAAGAATGCTTTGTAATTTGTTCTGATCCATTTTTCCGCTAATTTAAATGCTAATGCTTTCGACTCTGCAGTATCCGCTTTGTCCAGTGAGTCAACAACCCAGTGTTGTAATGGTGCCCAGCCATTTGGATAATCCCATTGTTCACCGGACTGGAAAGAACTAGTAGGGACTCCACCACGTTCCTGGATAACGCCTGCCTTCTTCATGTTTGCGATAACCTTGGATACTGTCGCGTCCGAGGAGTAAGCACCAGCCCACATTGGGACAATATTGGACGCAAAAAATAGTTTGCGAGGAGCCTTGTTAATCAGGTCATAGTCAAACCAGTTTCCTTCCTCCTCGTCCCAAAATACGTCCTCAATGGTAACTCTATATTGATTCGCGACATTCTGGTAGTAGATTGATTTTTCCTTGTTCCCCAGCTACATTTTTAAAATTGACAGCTTTTTATTACATATTCTAAATAATCATATTTTCATTCATGCACACATTGAATATTTTTACAAAAGATTGTACCTGCTCGTGATATCCGGCCATGATTTTGGCATTTAGGTAAATGATGGCGTTAAGTTCAACTGGAATTATATGTCGCGTTTTTGTATCGATCAGGGTAGCTATAATAACAAAACATGTATATTTAAAATATCGTTTTACTATTGAGCAAGCATGCCAGAAAATATTAATTTAGCAATTTATACATGCAAACTTTCTAACCTTCAGAAACTGCTTTCTTTGGGTGAATAAACCAACGGGAAGAGAAATCCCATCCAGATTCGGCTGCTGCCTTCAAGTTAAAATATAACTCCTGTTTTTCTTCTTCCGTCTCTAGCTGCTCGGCAAGCTCAATGTCTTCCCTGTAAGAATTCATGGTAACACTTGCTATTAACTTGCTGCAATTTCTTTTTTCTGATAGCATATAATTAATTGGCATGCCAGTAATCATTATGTAAGCAGCATTATAAAATTTACATTACGGTACCTGTATGATTCTGGTCGGGCTCCGTCCATTTCCACATTGTATCTGACAACCTCATATACCTTCCCCTTGAGATCAATATTGACGGTTCTGTTTTTGATCCAGAACTGAAATTCTTGGTCAAGCACATCAATGTTTTGGCGGAGAAAGACATGGTCGTTCGTAGCATCAGTGTACAATTTAAATTTTCAACCTTGTGTCAGATATGTTTGAGAGGAAAACTGGGTTTGCATGCCAATCTGATGGGTCCCAAGGTTCAAACTCGGAGCCCTCTTTGTCAAAATTAGCGTCAACAAATGCTTTAATTTCATCTTTTGATGCGATCTGTTTATGTTGATCCATAAACAGATCGAAATTTTTCAAAACTTGAGCGGGAGGGTATTTCAATTTCATGTCCACGAATGTTTTGGAATCCTTGAAGAGCCCAGCCATTTGCACCGTGTGAAGTAACGGGCCGTAACAATATATTTGGCTGTAGAAGGAAAACACATTTTTTAGACAACCTGTACCATATTTCATTAAATTGTAAATTGCTTTTGTTCTAAGAAGCAAAGCGGACAGAAATCTAAGACGAGAAAAAATGACGGAAAATTCATAGCATGTTTTTCAAGAGTATAAAAATTTCATTTTGAGGGAAATGAATAAATGAGCGTCCCCTGACTGAATGCTTTGTGAAAACAAAAGGTAAAATAGGTATAATATGAATGCATACCTAGTCGAATAATAATAAGAAATATTTGTCATTTTTTACAACAAAGGCATTTTTTGTACCATGTAGTGAAATTATTACTCCGTCAAGTAAAATCAATATTGTGAGTTGATTTTTTTTGTCAAACTCAGGCAATACAAAAAAATCCATTTAGTTAGGTTGAAAAAGTGCGTTTCAATTTTTCACAATTATATCAATAGCCTAGCCTAGACTTAACTTCAGATTTCTGTGTATTATAATTTAGATTGAATTTCTGTAAAATATGACCTACATTATACAATGGAGTAGTGACACGGCAAATGAATGCAATGTACAATGTCCTGTACAGAGTTTATACTCTGTTCACATTGCCCCGTGAAATGTATTACCTTATTAAATAAAACAACGATACTACGTTATTTTCCATCTTATCTCATTCAGTATTTTAATATAATTGTAACTCTGAATTACAACTCAACTCTGCTCAAGTATGTATGGTCATACTTTTAGTGTGTAAAGTGTCGTACCCATGAAAATATGAATGACTAATGTACAATGTGGTAGAGTGTAGGATGTAAATTGCAAATGAAATTCTGATAAGCAACCTAAACACTTCATGTCTCCAGATAAAATATTTTGGAGCTGCTCTTCTGTCGAGGTAGTTGTCCTACGTCATCATATCAATGTAAAATATAATGTTCGTCCAAAGTTCGTGAACCCATCAAATATCCATAAATAATAATGTTGCATTTTATGACAACAATATGATACATAATGTCGGTCTATTATTAGTTTGCCAATGCAAATGCGCATTTCGACTATTTTTAAGAATCGACGCCTAAAGTCTTGGTAAATAGAGAACATGACAAGAACAAGCAATAAAACTAATTAAGCCACATTAACACTGAAGATTGAAATTTTATGGTTTTCATCATCTATGTATGTACCAGCGGGAAATAAATGCATAGCGTTGCAAAATATTAAATGTATGTAATTAACATTTCTCAGTAAGCTTGTTAAAAAACTTACCTTTCGCACGGAGGTGGGTAATGGATGTTTGAAGCCATTGTTGTGAAGACAACGGTAGTTAGTAAAAACAATAAACTAAACGATATCTGATCCATTTTGATACGGTGATTTGATATTATATTGCAATAATAATAGTAGTAATAATAATAATTAATAATAATAAATACTATCAATCTGTTAAAAAATAAAAAGTCTATCTTCTTCAAGTTTTTAGGAACAACTATCCACAATTGCTGAAACCCTGCACTTTGCTAAAATATGTGACTTTATGTGACAATTCTCAGTAGTAGTATTTATTGCAAACTTGGCTTGTGAAATCGCCTATTAAGTACTGAATTTTTAGAAATTATGAGATTTATATTTCTCTTTATGTAAAATATGAGAATAACTATATTGATTAGTCTTTGACAATCTCCTTTCGTGTAATCAGAAATATTAAATAAATAAATTGTACCTAGCTGTAACAATGATAACTATAAATTATAATCTGTCAGTTTAAAATCTCAATTAAATGGAAACTAATATCTGGTAAGGTACTCAGTATACTTAAATGTTTTACAGGGTTCTATGCAATTAACGATAACTAATAATCCTGTACTATATCTAGTATATATTTTTTGAGATCACAGAATACAGCAGGTTAGGTGAATTTTGGGAGGAAGATGTTTCCACGCTGTTTTTAGCCGCTAGAACGTGTAATTGCTGCTTGCAATGTCATCATCACAGAGACTGGAATATAAGAAAAAATGAGGAAAAGTTTTAAATTGGATTAAATCATCATGGCTAAAATTGTTGATCGATTCATTATGTAAGTATTAATGAAATAATATGCAGACATTCATAAACATATAAAAGTTCGTATTTTGAAAATTATTAAGAATGATTAAAAGTTTCCATATGATTATATCAACTGTCAACAGTAATGATTTTGTTTTGATATTTTTTGAAATATTTAATTATAATTTGTTCTTAACTTAAGTGTTTGTGAGAAGATTCAATTCAATAATTTATGAGAAAATTCAATTTCCTCTACTGTGAAAACTTTGTTATACTGACGGAGCATGATAACATGCCAGTAGAAACATAAATACAATCAAGTTTTCCTCTAATCGCAAGCCCTAACCTGTAATTAATCATTCAGTCATTAACTCTCACGAACTTTTATAAGAAATAAAGTTGTATGTTTTCAATACAAATGTACTTTTTGCTATGTCTGTAGGTAAGTATATACCAAATAGGCATTCCACATGTTAATGTCAGTGCAATAAGTTATTATTAAAAATTACTTGTCTACAAAAATTGTAATTTTTGGTTGTACTTGTGTGACTTGCAATGTGCGTGTGGAAAGTATTTACCTACTCTATCCGCAAAATTCCTTGGTATGCAAAACGTAGTAACCTACCTAATTTGTGTCTGTTAGATGCAACCTTACATATATAAATAATATACATGTAACAGTAAATGAGATATTGAAGGAGCCCATCGCATATAACCAATTTCAAAGAAATTGTAGAAAGGAATCGAATGATACTAAATCCAGTTTAATTTAAAGGGAAACCACCTACTTAAAAAGCTGCTTGCCTTCTCTTCAATCTCTAATTATGAGATGTGAATTGACGCACCCCTGGTCTGATCCATTTATTATTCACTGAGCAAACAACCGTAAATGAAAAGATTCATGGTCCTCGTATTACATTTGGGTTTCTCTCTCTCTTTCTCTCTAAGGACGCTTGATTACATGCTACACAGTGTACTACATTGTCTTTTCTTGGCTCTTCTTTTCGCCAAATCCTTTTTCTACTTCTGAGTCTCGAGTGATCAGACCTCCGACTTCAAACCCGATACTACAATCTATACCTACCAATTTCATGAAACATCATGTTTCAAATGTTACCTTTGAACAAAAGCTAATAATCAAGCAACCAGGGAGAAAATACCTAACAACTCGTAGCATTGTCCACCGTCAAAGTTGGCATGCTTGAAATCAATAAGTATACTTAATATAGAGCCACAGGCTATGGACCTTGTCAGTAGTCAGTGGTCATGTATGATTTCTTTACTGTTTTTGAAATCCGCTTACCATGCAAGAGCTGTATTGTTACAGCGTTTACCAAGAAGCACGAGTACAGATACACAACACATACTAAACTGCTCTTTGTATCATCATCATATCATTTGGAGAGTAAGCGGGTGAAAAGAGGATTCCTTCCATCCAAGTGAAAAATTGCAAGATGATGTGCAGGCTTTCAGATGGGGAGCGAGAAGAGAAAGAATTTCCTTTCACTATTATTCCCACTCACTACTACAATTCCTGCTACTTTTCACGTCTCAGCAATTCCGTTCCCTTTTTAATGTGTTAGTACTACTATTCGATCACATCTTTTGGTACGGGATCGGATTGAGACGAGACAGGAAACAGAGGGAAAAGAGGCTCGTCGAGATTACTCTGCTATACGTACTCCAACTTGTGACGTACAACATGGTTTAGAGAAATACATGCTCTCACTCAATTCAATTCATACAAGATTTCTTTGATTTACACAGAAGCAGCAGTAAAACTCTCACTTAAGCACCGTCATGATGATGATCATTGATCAAGTTGTAGATCTAAAAAATATGTATAATATTTCATTCTCCCACGGTAAAAAAAAATCCAGACGAGCCTCGCATATTCTAGAGTAGGTATAGTGCTTTCGGTATTTATAGCGGTTACATTGTAAGGAAATAATAGTCTAGACTATTTCGTACAATGAAAGTGGTATAAAGATGTCTGTGCAAAAACAGAAGCACCTTATTTCTCTCCTCTACCCGTACTCCATTTATGCAAGTTGTGGAGGGTGCACGCTAACACGTCCTGTCCTGCATGTCAACTCCAAATAGACAATTATCGAAATAAAAGCTTTCCGTTGTACTCTGTACTGGTAAGAAATCATACGATTGATGACTTGACTGCTACTCTCCTATTAATTTACTGTTCACCACAAATAATGAATGATTCACAGAAGGGAATAATTCATACAATGGGGTGTACTCATATTATAATGCAAGATAACTGATGGTGATTACATTTATCTACTTTAGCCAATTTTAGACACATAACTGGTAATAGACAGGCTTCTCCACGTACTTTAATGTTGGAGTCTTTAAAGTATTAATAATGTACTTATAAGCAGCATTAATGTTTAATACAAGTGATACGTAACAATGCATTACTAATTGGTTGTGTGGGAGAAGTTGATGCTCAACCTTTATTTGATATTGTGCAGCTAAAGAACTTTTCTGCAAAACGCAAGGTTATCGATGGTGTAATATTCGCAAGTTGGTTAGTGTAATAAGAATAAAGAGAAGATTTCTTCTGCTTTTGCACGTTTTCTGTAATTCCATTAATTAGTTGTGTACTAATTACTTATGTATAGGATGCAAACCATTATTTAGGCTTTCTAAGTGTTCTTCCACCACAAAAATGTGGTTGATGAGCTTTGTGAAAAACTGTGAGAGGAATAGTAAATAAGTTTTAATTGAATTTACCTGGACGATTGGCGGAGTCCATTGCTACCGAAGCTTTTTCATGTACGCAAATTTATATACTGTCTACTGAGCACTCGTTTCACTATTTTAGCATAGCACGATGAGCGGTCAAATGAGCGTACTCGAGAGGGAGGCTGACGAGAACAAAGTGGAAACACACGCTGAGCTTCACAGTGTTTTTTTTCAGTGTGTTGGGGTGATGGAGGAAGAAAGTGTGCCGAATCTCTGATGAATAGTCTTCTGTATAAGTCTACTTTTACTTTTAAAAAAAATCTTGAGTCTCCAGCAGCCAGAATACCCAACGAACTAGCTCGTTACAACTCTCGAGTTGTACTAAAAGATGAAATGGAAAATGAAAGGAGAAAAAGTGTTTTTTCAATAGCTTCTCCGTTTCCCGACTCTTTTGACAAATGTTCAGCTTTCTTTTGGCACACAGACTTGCACGCTGTTGAAGAGCAGTCGTTTCGTCTTATAAGTATGTATTGTGTCGTCTCTTACACGAGACAGAGAAAGAGCACTGGCTATATATACTAGCTCACGGTTTTATAAACCAGATATATCACGATGACTCTCTGAGCTTGCACGGGATAAAGATATACGCGAAAAAAAGAGAGCAGTTGCTTGGTTTAAGAATATAACTCTTTTTGGGGAACCCGACACAAACCTCTAGTTAGTGAATGAGTTTCATTCAGAAGCTATGAATGACGCAAACTTGGGGAAATTCATAGAAAACAATAAAAGAAATTACAGATATATCTATTAAGTAGCAAGTAAATAGTACTGTATATATGGCTCTCTGCGAGCAACGCAGCCGATTATCCAGAGGACGACCGTGTCGAATTGCAAATGAAGAGTTGTGGCAAATGGAGGCTTTTCGCGGAGTTAAATAAGTCGTCAGTCAGCGTGCAAACCGCAGATACCAAAACGAAATAAAGAAGCAGGAATGCACTGACAGTTTAAAAAAATCGCACTACATAATATTATAATAGTTGCTTGCATTTATATATCCTCGATTAGTACAACAAATCATGTGCAATAAAGGACGCTTATATCGTCACCACAAAATATGCATATGACTTTCATGTAATAGTAATAACCATCCTTACAACCAAGATATTCGATTCCTTCCAAATAACGCTTTACGAGGCATCATACATGTATATGATATCCAAACTAACCAAAGGAATTTCTTAGTAAGCATATAATAATGCGAGCAGTACGTAGGTATAGTTCTTTAGTCCATTGTATGTATACTTTGGCCATTAACCACGACAGTTTTCCTCGAACCTTTCAATATACACAAAATGTTGCGTCAGATTTTTGCACTCCTTCAATTTCTCTGCTCTGATTGGTCGGATAAGAGACGAGCCTCCAACTTCTCAGTAAATAATTGGTCATCATTTAATACACACCCTCTCGGCAAATCCCACTACGTAAACAATAATTGTTTATATTCGTGACGGTCAGGATAATATGTAAGCAAAATGTTGAAGTAGAATGTAGGTATGTATATAACGAGAAATGGTCGAATGATGCTGATAACCGTTGTTCGTGAGTACTCTCTCACAGACCAAAGGTATGTAACCTGGTTGAAGCCATGCAAGATGATAATAACTGATGACGATGATGATGATGCATTTTCTATACAGCTTTGTATTGCAAACTTAAGTATGGCTGGGCATAGTTCATTGCATTGCATTGGATGGATGGATTAGTTTATTGAGTGTTTTCCTTCATTGCATTGCACTTCATCCTCATCATTCCAATCACAACGCATTTTTCAATGACGATGACCTACACAACCACATCAACATGGGCCGATGATGATGGTTGCTTGTTGACGTGTTGCTTCCGTGCAAACTCCACGCGAACGTAAATATTGCCACACCGCCGAACAACTAATCCAGATAAAACTGATCGCATAGAAGAGTGCAAAAGTCCTTCACAAGTACGCAATCAAACCATAAGCCAGAAATAATAGTGGCAAAGATGATGAGAATGGCTGTCTGACTAATGACGGTGATCATCCTATCGTCTCCTTCAACATAATATCGTATGCCAACTATGATACAGCATACACGTTTAAATCAAAAGTATCAATTGATGTTATGTATGAGGAAAAATTATCCTGAATCGTGCTCTTACGAGCAAATAAATGCCTGGGTAAAAATATTAACCTTCATCTTACTGCATATGCCGAAAGTATCTGGAAATGAAAAATGTGTTCAGCTAAAGAAAGAAATTAAACTTTACTGCTTTAGGGAGATTGTACCTTCCTTGCGTAGGATTTAAGAAGAAGAAACATTTAGATCCGCTCAACCGATTTCACAATGTATTTAAAAATTCTGTATTGCACACGCAATATTTATTTTTGAATACTTGGAAAAGCTTAATCATGACAGTTAAACATTGTCGTCAATGGGACCCCAACGATTTCCAAATTGACAGGTTATCTGCTGAGGTAAGTGGACGTGATAAAAAGCACGTGTGAATGAAAGAGCAGGAAAGAGGGATTAGTGGCAACGACAATAATTGAGGTAATATGCATTATTTTTAGTGAAAGATGTACGTATTCTTAGAAGCAGCAGGTCACATGTCGTATCGCGTCATTTCGTAGGTGCTAATTTACTCCAAAGCCCAACTGAAAGCTGAACATACATTTAATTTGAATGCTGAAATTACTTCAATATGATGTACATGAGAATAATCGGTTATATGTATTCACTTTTGGAAACTAATTCTAACTAAACTAAACCATTCCTTAAACTTTCAAGTAGAAGATAATGTCATCTTTCATTTTATAAAAAAAGATCCTGATGAAATTTTGGAATTAGCAAAAAGCCTTTCTACCAATTATCTATTTCGTTACATATTATACATTTCTACAACTCCTCATGTAAAGGAAACGAGTATATGCAAACATTTGTAGCGTACAATTAGCACAGTTTAATGGCCCACAATTAACTTGTAGACAGTAGGTATAACAATGGTAAAGGATAAATAAAGTAGTGTGGTCAAACTGTCAGTAACTCTGTCGCCGTGTTGATTGATAAGAGGTACCCATATTACTTTCCTCTTTCTTATTACTCGACAGCAATCTATCACTTCTTTAGCCGCACAAACTATTTTTTTATACGTCGCAGTTTGGCCAGACTGCAAAAGCTAGCAGACAAGTTATGTGCCTTCACACAAAGTTAGATGGTTGTACGTAATAGCAGCAGAAAATCGAACTTGTAATCAACCGTAACCTGTAATCTTTAGGCGACACAGATTTTTTCTTTTATTTATTTACTATTATTATTATCTTTTGGCGTTTGCATTATTTTATTGCATGTCATGATGTGTACACTTTGTCTGTTTGATCCATCTTTTTTCACTCCTTCATTTGCAGTCTGCCTGCATGCATTATTAATTTCACGCGGTACGCAAAAATTTTGCGCAGCAGCGTCTTCTCTTAAGTGTTTAATGTACACACGTATTTACTAACTTTTGCAAACTTGCAGTAGTGTTTTATTACTTATGCAAAAATATCGATATTATTGCATATATATAGGCATCCGTATTGATTGCAGGTCAGTTTGAAGGTATAATGCATCCAAAAAATTGATCTGTTTCATCAAAAAATCTAAACTAGTTGTTTGAAAAAATCCTCAAGCATCATTTAAATGTAAATACTTGTGGAGTATTGATAGATAACATATTATAGCATCCTTCTTCTTCGCAGTTGGCTAGAGATCTTCATTGGGAGTTAGGAATATTTTAATTAAACGTTGTTCATCAATAATGATTGTTGTAAAATTCCATTTTTTATTTGCAGAGAGTTCAGGGAGAGAGAGAGGATTGACAGCTACATCAAAGTTACTCTAAAACTATTTAATAAAAGTCGTCACAATGACATGAATCAACATATCTTTAGTTTTCATGTGATCCTAATTACCCAGCTTCTAGCGGATAATTGCCCGTAGGTAAAAATATTGAATATTATGTGAAATGCATAAAAATGCTATAATATGTAGTTCCTATAATATTCGTATTTATGCATGTATTTACATATATATGTATGTAATGCATGTATGTATTTTTGCGTGCAATCGCTTCAGTGTGTGTTAGCTAGACAAAAATTGGAAGCCAATTAAATGGATTGTATTACAAGGTTCACAGTGTTCCAATGATAAGATTACAAAGTACACACTACACCTTGTACACCGCTACAAAGTATAAAGTGCAGTCATGAAAAAATTGTATCATGATTCATTTGTGGGCCGGCCCAACCGTTCTGACAATATAAATGATTGTAATTTCAAGCCTTTCTTTTATGGTAGGCCAGAAACGAGAAAACCAATCTAGCAATCTATTTTGCATCCTTCTCCACTTGATGCAAATATTATTGCACGAAGTTAATTGCAA
This sequence comes from Coecobrya sp. COE2, assembly GCA_027743765.1. NCBI lineage: Eukaryota > Metazoa > Arthropoda > Collembola > Entomobryomorpha > Entomobryidae > Coecobrya > Coecobrya sp. COE2. The sequence goes on along the minus strand of JAHZMV010003170.1, from coordinate 114 downwards.
GTCAGTGCAATATGGTAAAACCCAAAACAGTGGGTAACAAAGGTTACATAAAAGTGGTCTATGACCACAACTCTAAATTAACAACACGTCGGAAATACTTGTTTTCTTTTGTAC
>JAHZMV010003169.1:0-17617 GCA_027743765.1 Coecobrya sp. COE2 | reverse complement strand
GTCCGCGGCTTGTATCCTCAGGAATACTGCAATTTTCTGAATGCTGCTCTACAAATCGAGAGAAGGGATAAATGCAGAGGTAAATTAAAAACCATCATTTAACAATACGCCAGCTTAATACTTAATGATCTAAAATTCAGTTTGTAAATTAGATAGAGAATACGCGCCGTTAAAAATTAAAGTGGCTATCATGGCAAGCGAAGTATTGCATCTCACCTGCAAAGTGATATTTCCAACCTCTATGGCATTTGCATTAACAATGAATCCATCCCTGGCTTTCAACCCGATGCCAAACATTTTCTACAGTAGAATAATTGGCTGTAATAACCTATCTTGGTTGAGGTATGGAGTAACATTCATAGTAACTTATGTCACATGGGATATCATTGGAGCAGCAGGATACAGTTTAGGAATTGATGTAATAATTGGTACCTTGGGACTTACTGGAATTCAACGGGCGACATATGGGTTTGTTGAGTAAATATTATTGTAGCATTTATTCATCAGTTCTCAATTCAACACTCGTTTTGTTTCTTTATAGTTTGATGTACACGGTGATATACAATCATGAGAAACCAAATTTTGATCTGGAATATCTAACAAGTGTAATTGCTTACCGAGCTTTCCAAATAACGGTCAAATTGTATAACATTTCAATGCGAACAATTCTTGTCGCTTACTTTGCCGGATGTGGAGGAGTGCAAATCTCGGGAACCTTTGTCCTATTTGGAAATGCGTCTGCAGGAAATCCAATATTTCTAAATATCTTCTTTCTTGTCATTATCATCCAATGTGGGATATGTGTAATTGTGATGTACAGCTTTGCTGGTGACTTGCATCAGGAATCGTTGGCTTCAAAAAACGCTCTAGCTCGAACGGTAAAACATCATTTGAGGAATAACACACAGAGAAGGTTAAAGGTAGAAAAATATCTGCGTTCTTGTCCAGTGGAAAAGGTCAACTTTGGTGGTGGAAACTTCATTGAGAAATCCACTCCACTGGTGTTTGAAATATTCTGTGTAAACAGAATGATCGATTTGCTGTTGATAAGAAAGTAGAATACTCATAGATGGGTTTCTAGCAATTCAGCTATAGTTTTATATAAATAGTTTAATCATTATACTTGGGGTTACAGGTACGTATATATGCTGGGTAAAATAGTTAAATTACTCTAGCTTGATCCAAATGGATACCGTGCTTTGAAAGCCGAATTTGATCATATTTTCACGTAGCCTAATCCACAAGTGACACCCTATACAAGTGAAAATATTATGCCATTCGAATTGGACAATATTCTATTAGATCTAATCGTAAATGTCGCATGATTCCAGTATGTCGTTAGAATGATAAAAATAAGTGTCAGTCTTTTTTAAAGTAGACAGTTAGAAAAAGAAATATAAATTACTGGATGATGTGCTTGAACTGCAATGTAGTGCAATCCAGTGCTTGAACTGGCTAAAACCATTCTATATTTTCTAGCTGTGAACCTATAGCCCATTATGCACGAATAGCCTCTTGTCTGAAAGTTACATGATTAGTGATCGAATGGTCTGCTTTATACTAAAGTTAGTGCAACATGGCATAAAGCGAACTACAACTCGCTTGCATTAATTAATCCGCTTTAGACTCTAGGAATCTTACTGCGTAATTTTAAGTTTATAATTATCGCATACTAGTATACGTGTCCATTGAAATGTAAATTATCTGATACATTTGCCGTATCCGTAAAATAAATTAAATTTTGTGTTGTAAGAAAATAACGGCTTACACATTTGTCCTAATAGAGCTTAAAGACTCTCCGAAGAGTGACTACAATAACATATTTAAAGTGATTCATTCTTTATATATATAATGCTGCTTTCTCAAAACTTCTTAAAATTTCACATTCAAGGAAATATCTTGCATCCAATAATTGTAGGGTCCATATATTCATACAATAGAAAAAGGGTCAGTATGATAGAAACATAGAAAATGGTCTGTAAACGGATTTTTAATCAGATGGGCGTATCTGTGGGCATAGCTGGAACATTTGTATTACGTAGTGCATTCTTATATTTCTTTGTAAAGGATGACACGAATCATTACCATCGATTTATGTCAATGAATATTTGCTTCATGATCAGTATAATTTTCATCACTAATGGAGAGCGATATCGGATTAGTGGTTTTTTCCTGAAGAATACTGCGATTTTGTTAACGGACGGCTCTACAAATCGTACAAAAATAGAGTTATGGTAAACATAATTATTAATTATTTCCCGATATAAATATATATGGTCTCAAAGAGCAAAGATATTAACAATCCATAAAAATAAAAGCGGCTCGTCTCCTGGAGTGGCTATTGATATGATGCTCTATAGGCTGCCAGCCTGAAAGAGATGTAGTAAATAAATGCATACGTACAGTCATTTAAGGTGATGGGTGAACGTAATATATGAACTATGTTAAATCAGCTTGTAGAAATCATATGTCAGATTGCATTTGTTAAAATTATAAAGATAGATAAATAATCGGATTAGTGTTATGAATTTTCCTGAAAAATCAGTAAAGCAGTTGTAATGAAATGTGCAATTAGTTATCTCTAATTTTTAATGTTTGTGCTTTTTTGGAAATGTGAATTATCAATGCTCGAAACTTCAAACCGCAACCTACTCATGTTGGATGTAACATGCTGTCTACGGTTTATGCCTTTTTATATTTTTACCACGAAGATACAAATAATTGTTGGACATAATATTAGTCTAATTTTGTATAGAGTGTCCAGCGTTTACTTGAGGCCAATAGATTTCAAAATTTGAGCAGCATATGGTCGTCCATGCCGAGAATGTCATAAACGATTAGGTCAATAACAATTTATGCCATTTCAGCTTGTCTTTAAGCCAATATGACTTTCTTACAGTAATGTTAAACCCAACAATTAATCTTACAAAAGCAATTTGCAGAATTGATGTACAGCAGTGATGAAATAGGAGTATAATTTGATTTTCCAACATTAAATAATTTAATTTTTACTAATTATTTAAAGCCTCCCTTTTTATTGTTACGTATAACCAATTCAAAAGACACCAGGAAGCGACTTCCTATTGCTTGTATAAGCTTAAACTGCTTAATAAAATATTCTACATAATAATGGCTGGCCGGCTTTCTTTAAATAGTTGTCTCAAATTCAACGAAATATTCAAACTTTGTTTCCAGTCTGTCCTGTATCCAGCGGATACTATCCACAGAAAGGGGTCACTTTCTACACAAATTGGGATGCTAAGTTAACACTGTAATACTACCAATGCTACACTTTCCGACAACTATAAATTAGAAAGGTGTTACAAAGTGTGCACCATATTCATGTTGCTAGTCCTTCGATATTTTAATTAGGAACTAACAGCGCAGGTCATCAGATTATGAACTTATTTATCTGATAGTTTTGTTCCACGCGTCTAAAACATCATTTCTGTACAGCCCTGTACTGTAGCTTTAGAGTTCACTCTAAAATTACTTTATTTCTCATGGCAAAATAAAATCATGACAATTAGTTTAGGCCAAATTATTAAAAAAAGAATACAAGATTTTATATCCGGAGAAAATTTAATATAGGTTACAATTTTTCCAGTACACTCCTGAAAAAGTTTTAAAAGTCTTGTTCACTTTTTATATCAAGTTTAATTTCAGATTTCTATAAAACATAAAACCTTGCTGTACTTTTGCTGCGATTAAGATGCTGCTGTCACAAAATTTCTTAGCATTTGTGGTACAGCCAGATAACTGGCACCAAAGAATTATTGGCTCTCTGTATTTATACAACAAAAGAACCAGTCAGTTTCATATTAGAGCAAAAAAGAGTTTTCAAAATGGATTTCTAATCAGATGGCTATATCTATGGATCCTGGCGGGAACAATCTTGTTTCGTTTTGCGTCACCTGATTTGCTCGGAATAAGTTACCAGGATCCGGACAACAGTGCAGTCTCCAATAGTATTTGTTTCATGATCGCAGTTGTTTGTTTTTTTGCCGGAGAAAGATATCGTGTCCGTGGTTTGTATCCAGAGGAACATTGTAATTTTCTGAATGCAGCCCTACAAATGGAGCAAGCTTACAGTTTTGGTAAAGATAATGCTGCAATTTGTCATCCACACTAATTTTAGATAACAGCTCATTCAATTTATTCTCGGTCAGATCCAAAATATGGGCAATCGCTGAAAGTAAAACTAGCCCGACTGGCCTGTCAACTAACACGACATGTTACCAGGGGAATAGTGCCACAATCAATGGCAATCGTATGTGCCGTGAAACCTGATATTGAATTCAATCTATTCCAAATTGACCTGGTCGGCGAGCGATCTTCAATGTGCACCGCTTTGCAACGAGGAATTGCCTTTGTTTTAAATTATCTTACATGGGATATAGTGACAGCACAGGGATATTGTGTAACAATTGATTTACTGGTTGGACCATTAGTACTCTCCAATCTTCTACATTCTATTCACAGGTTAGCTATTGTAAGCTGATTAGGTATCTAGTACCATGAGTTGGGTTTTAAAATTTTATATTATTATTTTCAGACGAATAGAAACCATGATATGCAATTCTGACAGTTTGAAACTTAACACGGAGCTGCGATATTATTTTACGGCGTACAGAGCTTTCCAAACTACAGTAAAGTTGTATAATACCGCAATTCGGACAATAACAGCAGCAGCACTTTTTGCTTCTGGAGTGGTTCAAATTGTGTCCGTCTTTACACTTTCTACAGGAAAATTTTCTGAAACCTCGATAATTCTCAATATATGCTTTATTGGCTGTATTGTGCAGAGCATTGTATGCATTCTGGTAATGTATAGCTTTGCCGGGGACTTTTATCAAGAGTCAGCCGCATCCAAATTGGAACTAAATAGAAAGGTCAAGTTTCGCAAACTGAACGACAAAAGCACTCGTAAGAAGATTGAAATATTTCTAAGGTCTTGTCCAATAGAAAGGGTACATTTTGGCGTTGGTAATTTTATTGAAAAAAGCACTCCTTTGGTGTTTCAAATGTTTTGTGTAGATAGGATAATCGACATGCTGCTAATAAGAAAGTAAGCTTGAATGTATGTAAAATCTCTACTGTGGAATTAGATTTCACATTTAGAGAAATAAATTTTAATTAGCTGAAACGCAATATTCAAATTACTAGACCGGTGGTTAGCTGCTAGGTTGCTCAGGCTTTGTAGTGTTTTTGACTTATTTGGTCTAGAAAACCCATTTCCAATAGCATAGCCTACCCAATATTGAGAGAAATGATGCCAAAGCTTGCTTAATTCTTCTAGTGTTGCATATTGGATCCGTTGCTTCTTTCTCGTCTGTTCCTCTGAATTACGTTCTAGATAGCATGTCTGTTTTCTATTCGCTATTTCAACTTCACAACGATGAGCTTCTGACCAAAGCAGATGATTGACATCAGGAACTTAGCAAAACATTTGTTTTACGTGAAGCAGAGGAAATAATATATGGATTATTTAAAAGCAACTTTTCAAATAAAATCTTCGGGCAACTCTGGTAACAAACCTTGTTGGCTAATGGTGAAACCATTGAAGCCATTGCATTAAATTAAATTTTATGCTTAATATATATTATGAATGTAATTTTTGACATGTGAGTTAATTTCGTGTGAGTAAGTAATCCATAAATACAAGGTAGATATATTCCTGGTGATATAATCAACTTGAAGACAAGCCTGCAATATGTTTCTGTATAAGAAACATTCGTACCATGCTACCTTAAAAATATGTCGGTGAAAATTTACGGAAATAATAAAACCCCAATTGTATTTGGTTCTGTAGGGGCACAAATAATTTTTAATGCCTTTTAACCATTTAATGTATTTAATAATTATTAATAATTAAAACCTCGTAATCATTGTTTGAAATATGTAGGTTTTGTAATCTTGATTATGTCACGAAGATATAGAGAATTGTGTTTTGTATTAAATTGACTAGTTAATACTGTCAAATTAAATACCATATCATTAAATAATATTTTCAAATGTTTACCCTGAAGAATCCTGCAATTTTGTAAACGGGGCCACTCAAATGGAGCAGAAATTATCGCGTGGAAGTGCTTACTCTCCAATTTTCGTGGCAACATTTCATTTAAAATATCGTTGTTCAGACCCACTACATGCAGAATCCATAACAATAAAAGTTGTTCCACTTATGTACCAATTGAGACATACCATGCCAAAGAAAGTACGGATTTGTAATCCAGGTTTCGTGAGTTTTAATAATTAAATATTATTCTCTAATTAAAATTTGAAAGCATTATGCTCAGTTTTGTAATTATAGCCTTGCTGATGTTTGCTTCCCCTTTGATGTTTTTTGTCCTATTGCTATAATTAATTACATAAAACAATAATTCTCTTCATCAGACTCGCCTCACCCTTTGTGAGCATACCTTGTAAGACAAACAATTATGCCTGAACTTTAAAGGTATAATTCCACTAATTCTAACAAAATATTACCAACTCAATTATTTTTTAAGAAGTACGTGTTCAATCAATAATTAGTTGTGAAGTACATTTGATTATGAATTTAGAACTGCTACGTTCCGGTACTCATTTTAAGTTGACATAAACAAATGAACAATCGTTTTTGCGAGCAAACATACTTTAGTGATGTATTTACGAAAATCAAACCATTTTTGGTGGTTTGCTGACATTTCGTTTTCACATAACTGATAAACTCCTACACAAATGCAAAATGGATATACGGTACTAGGTAATGGGGGTGGGAGAACTTAATTAAAACAGAAAATTTACATGTTTCGATTTGAATAAATAATTACATTTGTGTCAAGTAGAGAAGCCTACACTTATCTAGATATTCGACTAATGAAATGTGGGCACGAATAAAAATCAGTATTAATTTACTCATTTTCATGAAAACTCAGTGCCATAAGACAAGAGAAATTGCTCAGTTCAAGAAATATTAGGTATCACCAACAAATCTTAATATTCCCACAAGTCAATATGTCGGTTTCCAAAAATTTATTAACATTCTTGGTTCATGGAATCAACTGGCATCCAAATATCATAGGCTCCCTGTTTCGTTACAATGAAAAAACTGCTAGCTTCACAGTTAAAGACGGCAGAAATTTTCAAAGAGGATTTCTAGCCCGAGCAGGTCTCATGTTGATAATTTCTCTAATGTCTGCGTTTGGAGTGATGTGTAAGCGCTCACCAGGAGAACGGAGGGATGATGGAACAAATGGAATCTCAAGGAGCACGCACTTAATGATGATGGTCATAACCGGAGTGTGTGCAGAGCGGTATAGGGTCCGCGGTTTGAATCCGCAGGGATATTGTAATTTTCTTAACGCTGCAATTCAACTGGAACAGGAAAATAACTTCAAAGGTAAATAAAAAATTTTCAATTTTTAAAAATTATACCAAGGTTTGTTAACTTGAGATTCAATGAATAATTCAGACAAGGGTCCACCGCTTTTAAAAGTCAAAATGGCTCGAATGGTCTGTCAAACATGCTACCTTACCTGCAAGATTATCTTCCCAATTTCTGTAGCATTTGCTTGCACAATCAACCCATCCATTGCTTTCAATCCTGTACCAAATATCTTCCATAATGGAATAAATGGCTGCAACAATCCAACCCCATTGAGATATGTAACAACATTCATAGTAAACTATATCACGTGGGATATATTATCAGCAAACGGGTATTGCGCAGGAATTGATATTGTCGTTGGCACATTTGCGCTTTTGGGGATTCAACAATCAGCACATAGGTTTGTAAATAAACTCAAATGGAAGCACAAATTAATTATTTTTGATATTTATAATTTTTTATTTCACCTTTCAAGAAAATTTTGACGGTGATAAGGAATCATCAGGAAATAGAATTTGAAAAGGCATTTCTCAAGAATATAATTTCTTACAGAGCTTTCCAAATAACCGTGAGGTGGTACAATGCAGCTATGCAGACTATATTTGTGGTTTACTTTGCGGCATGTGGGGGAGTACAAGTCTCAGCAGCTTTTGTCCTGTTTGGAAATTCGGCTTCAGGAAATCAAATATTTCTGAATACATTCTTTCTAGTTTCTGTTATAGAAAGCGCAATATGTATACTAGTTATGTTTAGTTTTGTCGGGGAATTGCATCAAGAGTCTGCTACATCAAAGAGTATTCTAGTGAGAAGAGTAAAGTATAACTTGAGGAATTATAGGAGAAAACGACAACAAATTGAAGCAATTCTCCGTTCTTGTCCGGTTGAAAAGGTGAATTTTGGAGGTGCAAATTTCATTGAGAAATGTACTCCTCTGGTATTTCAAATGTTTTGCGTGAACAGAATAATAGACATGATTTTAATACGAAAGTAGTATGCATACAGACACGAATAAATCCATAAATATACGGATCACGTAACTGAACATAGAATTGACCAAATACAATTTATAAAAAATATCCGAATTAAATGAGTACGGAACTAAATTATTTCATTTATTGTCAATGATTCATTATCTTGCATTACATTTGTTTTGTAGAGTTTAAAAAAAATGCACATAAACATATCTACAATTATTACAATTATATGCGTAGTCTACAATTTTGTTCAACAACATCATATGTTTAACTTAACTATGAAGATTTATATGGAATTAATTTGTTTTCGGAATACAAAAGCGACTCAAAGTGACACGTAAAAGATTGATGTTTTTCCATTATTAACACAATTTATAGTGTCAAGATTTTACTTTCATGGAATATCACAAACCCGACAGCTGTCAAGAAGTAAATTCCCGTCTCAGATATTTGTCAAAACTTATAAAATATTCTACAAACAAATCGCTTGATGTATAGTTTCGCTAGAATATTGGATTCTATTTCAATCTAACAACTGTGGGTTAATTGAAATTGGGTGAAAATACTTACTCAGATTTAAGTTAACATATCTTGTTCCTGGATTAAATTAGAAGCAACTGTCAAAGCGCATGAATTATTTTCCATATAGTTCCATTTTGAAATAAGTAATTTATATATGATAGTTTGGTTATCGTACCATATTACGAGTTAACATACACTGATAAATTATGTAAAGATTCATGAAATATTTAATTTGTCAATATCACTGTGTCTAGAATTTAAGTTAAATTGAAAATATAATATTTATATTAATAATAATGTGTAGAACAGTCAAAATGAATTCTATACTCTGATTAAATTTTCTTTCATAAAATAATTCATAAAGTCTGCATATGATACATTTCAAGTCGTTTCACAAAGTTGAATACTGTCAAAAGGTAGCTTCCCATTTCTCATTTTTTGCCTCACCTTATCAAATATTAAACACTAAAATTTTCCTCTTAGAGCTCCATCAGAATATCTCTCTCAAATTTAAGGAAATAATTGAAGCCCGGTTGCTTGTACATCTTTTAGTCCATCAAAATGATTGGCGCACTTGCTACACATTTAATGCACGCCTTACCTTTTAACTTAACAAAATTGTAGAATTAATGTGGAGTAATCGGTTCCCATTCTCATTTCCCATGGGATAGTAATTCCAACGTTGCGGCGCAACATATGCTAAGGTGTGTTGAAATTATGCAAGGATTAAATGCTTAAAGTTTTAACCCCGTGCAAGATAAGTTTCCAATTTTTTGTCCCCACAAAATATTCAAGACGGCCAGGAAATCTGCAAAATAGCCGAAAAAATATAATAATAAGTCTTTCCCGTGATAATGTTGCTTTCTCAAACTTTTCTTAAATTTCTAATACAAGGAAATAACTGGCATCCTAAAATTATCGGATCTCTTTATTTCTACAACCAGAACACTGGTCAGTTTAACATTAGAAATGGACAGAGTTTTCAAAACGGTTTCCTACTCAGATGGTTTTACCTCTGGGCCATAGGCGCAACATATTTCATCCGTTTTTCAATAACACATTTGCTCTGGCAAAATGACCAAGATGAGAACAGTGGGATCGTCTCAAGGAATTTATGCTTCATGATAGGTATACTTTGCATCCTTGCCGGAGAGCGATACCGGGTTCGTGGCTTGTATCCTGAAGAACATAGCAATTTTCTAAATGCAGTTCTTCAAATGGAGAAAAAATATTCTTCAGGTAAACATAATGATCAATTTAGTCCAACTATTTTGATGAATTGTTTTTATTTCATCCAAAAAATATTTTATCAAATAGATCACGAATATGGACAATCCATAAAAATAAAATTGGCTCGTCTGGCTTGTCGAATCACGCACATTGTTGCAAAAGGATTAGTTCCTCGATCAATAGCGGTTGTATGTGCACTAAAACCTACCATTGTATTTAATCTTTTACAATTGGATCTCTACCTTGAAAACATTTCTACCGATGTTACAATTACGAATATAATGCAACGTGGAATTTGTTTCGTTGTAAATTATCTAACCTGGGATATGATGAACGCGCAAGGTTATTGGGTAACAATGGATTTGCTAATAGGACCTCTGGTGCTTTCCAACATTCAGAAATCTATTTCCAGGTTAATTATATTTAAGTGGCATATAAAAAAATTACAAATTTAGAAATGGTTTTAATATTCTATCTTAATATTTTTAGGCAAATTGAAACTATTATATGCAATGAAAATAGAAACGGTTTTAACACGGAGCTGGTGGATCAGATGACAGCTTACAGAGCTTTCCAGGTTACAGTAAAGCTGTATAATCAAAGCAATCCGCACAATAAACGCCATGATGCTTTTCGCTTCTGGAGTTGTTCAAATTGTGTCTGTGTTTGTACTCTCAACAGTAGAATTATCTGGAACTTCCATACCTCTACATATATTCTTTGTTTGTTGTATTGTTCAGAGTATAATATGCATACAGGTAGTCTATAGCTTTGCTGGAGACTTTTATCAAGAGTCGGCTAAATCGGAGATGGCGCAATACAGAAATGTGAAATATTACATGCTGGATGATAATTGCAGGCGAATAAAGATGGAATCATTTCTACGGTCGTGTCCCGTACAACGCATATATCTTGGAAGTGTAAACTTTATTGAAAAGTGTACTTCTTTAGTGTTTCAAATGTTTTGTGTGGAGAGGCTAATCGACATGCTACTAATAACAAAAAAAAACTTATAACACATTCTTTCTAAAAATATGCATTGCCTGCTGTTGTCTAACTGCTCGTGAAATGCTGGCTGGTTGGGCGTAGTGAAGTCAAATAATACGCCGTTACGGGTTAGTTCGAATTAAGAAAGCTGCTTTAAATAATAGGCTCTGAAACATATATTTATAAATTTGGAGTAGTTCCTTTCCACTGTCAGTTTCCACGTGACAGTGATTTCATAAACGGGATGCCTAATAACTTATGTGACATTTTCTGTTATTACTGTAAGTTATGTAACCTTTCTTATGTCACAAAAGCTTTCTCAATTGAACATAGTATTGGTGTGGTTGATAATGTCATCTATTAATTTGACCAAAATAAGAAAGTTTCTGAGATATGTAATCTAATATTTTCTGATACATTTCCTCCCTTCGTAGAAACTAAACACCAGTGTTTCATTAGGCTTCTTATAGTTTATTCCAATTATGCTGCTAACTATATAAAAAAATTCTTGCCGTTGTCAAATATTAAGCATGCATGTGAACTATGTAATTTAATTTACCATTTTGTTTTCTAGTCAAACGAACTAAATTGATTTTCTGGTAGGACAAAAACCAATGCGCACAGTTTTGTCAAAGTTCCAATCCATTATACAAATTATATTTAAAGTTGAAACATATTTAATATCATCTGTTTCGTTATAATGTTGCTTTCGCAGAATTTTTTAAAATTTATAGTACAAGGAAACAACTGGCATCCAATAATTATCGGCTCCCTGTTTTTATATAACCAGAAAACTGGAAAGTTTGATGTTAGAAATGGGAAGCGATATAGAAACGGGTTTATATTCAGATGGTTGTATCTGTGGGGCATAGCAGGAGCATATTTACTTCGAATTGTAATATATTTCGTGCTGAAAAATCACAAAGATCGATGTAGTCTCGCATCAAAAAATATTTACTTCATGATCAGCATAATTTTCATCAATGCTGGGGAGCGATACCGGGTTCGTGGATTGTATCCTGAAGAATATTCCGATTTTCTAAACGCGGCACTTCAAATAGAACAAAACGTTGGCTCAGGTAAATATAATGCAGATTTTTTTATTCAAGGGTTAATCAAAATAGTTGATAAATTTTCTTTAAAAAATGCTGGCACAGACCCGAGATGTGGACAATCCATCAAAACAAAAGTGGCCCGTTTAGCATGCCAAGTCACAAACACTGTGGGAAAGTGGGTGTTTCCAATTTCAATGGGACTTGCTAGCGTCATTAGACCAAATAATATATTTAATATACTCAAAACTGATGTATTTAACATGGATGCTTCAAATTACTTTCCAATTTTATATTGTCTGCATCGTGCAATTATCTTTGATTTGAGTAAATTTGATTACATGGGATATGATTTTGGCACAGGCTTATTGGCTATCATTGGATTTGTTAATTGGCCCATTAGTGCTCTGCAGTATTCAGCAATGTATCCATAGGTTAAACGCATCTTTAGTACATATTTTGAAATTTATTGAGCAACTATAATTGTGTGAATCTTAATATTTTCAGACGAGTTGAGAGCCTGATGTGCGCTACGTTCACACCCGACTTCAATAAGAAGCTTCTACATCAGATTACGGCGTACAGAGCGTTCCAACTTACAGTCAAGCTATACAACACAGCAATTCTCACAATAACCGCGATAACGCTATTGGCTGCTGGAGTAGTTCAGATCGTATCAGTGTTTGTGCTGTCGAAACGAAAATTGTTTGGAACTTCGATGTTTCTCAATATATTTTTTATTTTCTGTATTGTTCAAAGTGTAATTAACATTCTGGTAATGTATAGCTTTGCTGGGGACTTTTATTATGAATCTGCCAGATCTCAAGGAGCTCTAAAGAGAAGGGTAAAATATCACATGAGGGATAATAGACGTAGACGTGAAAAAATAGAATCATTTCTGCGTTCTTGTCCTGTGGAACGGGTGCAGTTTGGAGGTTCAAACTTTATTGAAAAAGATACTCCATTGGTATTCCAATGGTTTTGCGTAAACAGAATTGTTGACATGCATCTAATAAGAAAATAAGCCTATAGCTAACCATTTCTGTTTTTGTTAACTTTTGTTATTCTTTTTCGTTGAGTTTATTCAGGCAGTAAATGAAACAATTTTGATTTCATAATCGAATTTGTTATTTAATTTATTAGCAACACGAAAGGGTGATATAACGTTTTTAATACGAGTTAGAATTGAGCAAATGGAAATACTAACTACGTTTTGTTGATGTTAAAGTAATCAGCCTCAACATGATAGAATATGAATACTTAATTATAAATTTGGATTTGTAGCTTATCCCTCTCAATTTACACACTATACAATTTAATACAAGCTATCCGTAAACAATTATGTCAAATTATTGTTATTGAACTTTTGCACCGGTGGCTTTACCGCATAAAATTAATTAACCGAACATAATATTCGTGAATTAGTTATTGTTTGGAGTCAATTTGGAAGGGTTTCAAGAAATCCTATGTTGTCTTATTATTTGGCACTATTCCTGCAACGCAAATCTGAAAAAAACTTCTATATTTGCTAATATTATTTTTTCACTATAATTTGGTCCAATTGTTTGAATTAATTTTATGTCAAAGTTTTAAAACTGCAGAGGAAATTAAAATAAAATATCCGATATTCGAATAATTAAATTAAAGTTGAATATTTGATTGCACCTATCCAGAAATAAAATAGCTTTCGTGTTATAATATACACGTTGGACAGATTTTTCCTCAGATAAAATATCCCGTTCCACTAAATTTACCACAAAAACCATTAATAGCCGTAAAACTTTAATATAATTTGCCATTTCTCCCTTATAATGCTGCTTTCGCAAATCTTCTTAAAATTTTTAGTACGCGTTAATAACTGGCACCCATTAATAGCCGGCTCCCTGTTTTCATACAATGAGAGGAATGGCCAGTTCTACATTAAAAGTGGGAAGCGTTTTCGAAACGGGTTCCTGTTCAGATGGTTGTATCTTTGGGCCTTGGCTGGAATAATTTTATTCCGTATTGCGTTCCAACATTTGCTTCAGAAAAATATTCAAGTTCAGCCTAGTGATAATGTCTCAAGTTATACTTGTTTCATGATCGGACTTGTTTGTATATTTGCCGGAGAGAGATACCGGGTTCGAGGTTTGTATCCAGAAGATCACGTTGATTATATTAACGGGGCTCTTCAAATTGAACGAAAATATTGTTCAGGTAAATCCAAGGTTGACTTACAGATTCGAGGAATGCACAATCGCTTAAAATACAACTAGCTCGTCTAACAAGTCAATTCTCTCTCATAATTGCCGTGGGAGTAGTTCCGATTTTGATGGGAGCTGTTTGCACCATAAAACCCACGATTGTATTCAATATTTTCCAATTTGATCCAATGCGTGAGGATATTTCAAATCTAATCTTGAACGCTGCCCAACGTGGAATCGCTTTCATATTAAATTACCTAACATGGGATATTATTGTTGTACAAGGATATTGGGTAACACTTGAACTGCTAATTGGTCCATTAGTTCTCTCCAATATTCACCAATACATGCATAGGTTGGTTAACCTATCCACATATTTTAAAACTTATTAAGCAGCTAGAAATTTGAATTTGATTTTAAAAATTACGTTCTAACATTTTCAGAAGAATTGACTCACTAATTTGCTCAGACGAAAGGCTGGATTTTAGCTGGTTGCTTGTGGACCGCATAATGGCGTACAGATCATTCCAACTTGTAGTAAAGCTATATAACAAATCCATTCGTACAATAACTGTAGTTACACTTTTAACTACTGGTGTAGTTCAGCTTGTCGCTGTTCTTGTTTTATCAACAGGAGGATTTGGAAGTTCGATAGTTTTCGGTGTATTTTTTGGTTTCTGTATTGTTCAGAGTGTCATAAACATTCTGGTAATGTACAGTTTCGCTGGGAACTTTTATCAAGAGTCGTCAATATCCCAACAAGCATTAAGCAGAAAAGTCAAAGGTTACATGTTGGAGGATAAGTGGAGAAGAAAATTGGTGGAGTCATTTCTCCAATCTTGTCCAGTGGAAAGGGTGTATTTTGGAGGGGTAAATTTTATTGAGAAACGTACTCCATTGGTATTTCAAATGTTTTGTGTGGATAGGCTGATAGACATGCTTCTAATTAAGAAATAGGTTATTCTTTTTTTACTGCATATGTTTTTATTGATATCAATTTTCTGCCGTAAATAAAGTTACTTGACTTTAGTGTGATATCCTTGCTGACTATATTATTTATTCATATCTTTCGATTTATACACAGTGTAATTATTATTTGATTTCTTCAAATTTCCTTGGCATTGATTTAAACTGAATGGTTTTAAAACGCAAATAAACTCACAAACCTGATCAAAATTATTTATTTATAAATTCAAAGATTACTCTTGAATTGATATGTTTGCAAAATATATAAAGCTGAAATAATGAACGGTTATTTGACGTATGTCAATATCTAAGTCACGTCAAGAATTCCAAACTTGTCAAAAACAAACTTCCCATTTCTGATATGCACCAATACATCTAAAATATTCAAGAGGCAAACACCTGGCTACATTACCTCCTACAAATATCCTTTGGTACTTGAAGGACGTAATTGATAGCCAGTTCCTTCTAGTTCTGCGGTTTGATGGGACAACCTTATACACTTACAAAATATTGATGTTCCTGTCGTTTTTAGCAACCAAAAACTTCCACAGATAACATATCTTGCCATTCAAACGATTCATTAATATCTCTACAATAAACATGGAATACTAGCACACTCCAGCAAACTGCGGTTTATCAAAGGAGTGATTTTCAGTGACGGCGTCTGTTAAAATTACATTATACGTAGATTATGAAGTGATTTTTTCGTTAGCGATTTAAAACAATCCCCTGGTGTATTGTTGATTAAATATACTGATTAAATTAATTATATTTGTAGAATTTTGCTTTATCAGATAGTTGGTTGGGTAGATAAATTTCTATGAGTAAATAATTTATAAATTTGACACGGGTTCTCCTTGGATCGTATTACAAACCTGAAAGATGTATGCCTATAAATATAGATTATGCGCCTACACATATATCTAAAATATTCTGCAATTAATATTCTTTGACGTATTAATCCCGAATTATCATCGCATAAATCTAGGGAAAATGAAGTGTTTTTGGTCGGTTCTCTAATCAGAAATTTGTTTTAAATTCGGAGTAACTTAGCTTGTATTTAATTGTTAATTTGGATTTACCGATTATTACCAATATTAATTTTCGAACCATGGTCATTCCATAAATGAGATGCGTAATCAAATTATATGAAATTAGTAATATAACGGTTTTGGTGTGCTTATTATGCTCCCAGACTTTATTAGGTTAACATTGTTTTGGTGTTTTAATTTGTGGTGTGGCTTCACGTGGACAGGGATGGACATCAAATTGAAATCAAACGCTATGTGTTAAGTTTGCCCCATGTTTTGATAATATATACATAAATGAGGACAAGTTCAATTAAATTTCCGGCTTCAAATTGACTATGAAATGACCCATTTTCTTATACTACAGTTTAATCATTTGTAATGATTTACAACAGATTATTAAAACTACCCACGCTCAGTTACCCTATATGGAAAGTGGAAAAGTTAATTTGCTTTGATTATTGGAGCAAAACATTTGTTCATATTTTGGTTGATGCAAGATTCTATATTGAGGAAGTCCATGACAATTAGGAAATCAAATGTAACAACGATTTAAAAATTAAAAACTAATATCACCACCGTATTCCTCATACAAAATGAAGTAAAACATGTTTTTTCTAATTTTGAAATTATGGGGTATGTTGATACTACTGAAAAACTAAACATAAAAATGAGCTATCAATGGGCAGCGGATTACTTTCACATGCATTGACCGATTTCGATGAGACTTTGCATAGACATTCCTTAGACCTTTCTCGTCGGTGGCTTTTAACTGGATTTGAAAAATTCAATAAGGGCTATTAATAAGAGAGTTATTGGAAAAATGTGTAAATTGGGACCATTAGTAATTTTGATTATATTCCATAAAAAGAGATTTCTTCACCCATAACTGATATATTTGGGACTGTGAACACTTATTATTTCTTAAAAGCACTTATTTCTATTATTTCACTAGATTTTTAGAAACGTTGCATGTTGCCCCAACTTTGATCTTTTTGGAATGCATCTATTATTAAGAGCCAATTCTGAATTTTTCAAATCCAGTTAAAAGCCACCGAAGAGAAAGGTCTAAGGAATGTCTATGCCAAGTCTCATCGAAATCGGTCAATGCATGTGAAAGTAATCCGCTGCCCATTAATGGCTAATTTTTATGTCCAATTTTTCAGTAGTATCAACATACCCCAAAATTTCAAAATTAGAAAAAAACATGTTTTACGTGAGGAAACATGAGGAATACGATGGTGATATTAGTTTTTAATTTTTAAATCGTTGTTACATTTGATTTCCTAATAGTCATGGACTTCCT
>JAHZMV010003168.1:0-10349 GCA_027743765.1 Coecobrya sp. COE2 | reverse complement strand
TAATAATATATAATCTTGATATTATTAGTAACTTAAATTTCATTATCGATTTAATTTGAAGTCACACATGTATGTACACAAACGCCAGTAGTTGCTTTCTCACATTTCCTCTTCCGTACAAACAAACGTAATGAAAGTCTGTGTAAGAAAAGCTAGAGAGGTATTTGCATAAGGTTTTCTCTAGTGCTTTCACCTCCTTCCTTTCACTTTCACCACCACACGCAGTGATGTAGCAGTAGGGGTTCCACAATGCCCCAATTATTTCCGTTTGATCCATTTACACCACCGACTGTGCCAATTTAGCTTCTTTTTCCATTGTCAATTTGTTACACTATTTGGAAAAGAGAAGAATAGTGCGAATACTGTGTGTGTATGTAAGTATGTATATTGTAAAGAAAGGAGAAAGCAAATCACACATTTTCTGCCTTAGTTCATCTATAACTTTAGCATTCATTAAAATTCAAAAGTATATTTTGGTTTACTAGCAAAGATTTTTACAATAAAATATTTTGTCACTTTTCGCACTTCACACTCGTCATAATAAATTAATGTACATACCTACGTAATTGAACAACCATGTTAAAGGAATTATATGCATTTTAAATTTTTACTACGAATAGAAGTCATATATATTTAAACTAGTTATGTTGAAGAATATTATTACTTGATATAGAGATATTATTTAAATGTATGTATGTCTTTATAAAACTTCACACTGTACTGCTTGGTATAGTGAATAGTGAAACTATTTTCTTTTTTTGGCTTAACGGTAAGTTACTTTTACTTTTTATGACTTATGTTAACCATAATACCTAATTTTATAGTTTTGTAGCACGTTATCTGCGTACGGAAGTGTATCAAAACTCACTCCACACATGTGCTCCACATATTTCTTTAGATTTTGTTGATTTTATGAGAACAGCACAACACCGCGTTTTTTGTAATCAACTCATCGAAATTAAATTACATTATTAATTTAAGACAGTATAAATATATTTCTTAGGAATGTAATTTCTTTTTTTTTTTTGTGTGAAAACAATTAAAGCAGAAAAAATGGAATGAGTATATTGAAGCTTATTTTATCATCGACTATATTTGTATGCAGTCTATCTATCATCTATAATATCTTGCTTCATGATGATAAGGATATTGAATGGCTATACATTTTTTTATTACTTTGATTGAATGAACTCGTTTATCAATGAACGTATTTTTCTACATAATAATTATTACACTACCTGTGTAGGTACTTTACTAGTAATTTCTTTTTTCATAAATTATTATAATTTAGGAAGGTAGTTTTATATATAATATGTCATGTATGTACATTATTTTGCACAAAAAAGTGTCGTTTCACGGATGATGAGATTACGCTTTACATTTATATACAATATTTTTGTCATACAAATCCCTACATGCAGAGTAATATGAAAGTATTATATATCGATTAACATTCTTAATAATAATGTATGTGTCATTCATTACTAATAAAACTTTTCTTGTAAAAAGTTTCTGTTTCTTCATCTTCTTGTCTAAACGACGAGGTTATTGATTCTTGACTAGAGGTTGTTGAGTTGAAGGCTGGTTAGATCCCACATTCGCAGATGAAAAAATTGCAATATCAGTAGTAATGGCACAAGGGAAGCCATGCTGGCTGATTGGAAAAGGGTGATACTTGTAAATGGAATTGTGAAGGCAGATGATATAATCCTGACTCTAGAGCCAGGTGCGGCACTCACACTCTTTGGAGTGGTTGTTCTAGTGTCAGGTCTGATATTGGGAATAAGAGTAGGTTTCGGTGTTGAGGTATACTGATGGATCACACCTGGCGGAGGCTCGCTTCCTGAACCAAAGTCTCCTGTGTCATCCTGCATTCCATCCATATCGAGATGATGAGGACCTAATCCTCCTAATAGATCCTCATCATCCGTTTCCCCTTTTTGCCAAATCTTCCTTGTCTCCCGTTCGTCTTTTTCGTCTTCCAGTTGGCTTCTCAGTCGTTCATCCGATTCCGTCTCTTCCAATAATATCTCGGGTCGGTTTCCATTACAAAGGGAAGCCGTGCAGTAGCAGAACTCTACGGAATTTGCTGTTTTACAGTCGTTCAGAGGGAACTTGCCACAGGAACGCGATTCATTCTTTCCTGTTGGGAAAAAAGACAGAGAAAAATCACGCTAATGAATAGGATTTAGAAAACAAATGCTCTTCACCTCTGCTGCACTCTCCTGTTCAAAGAGAGCCACTGAATCCCATGTACCATACATACTCGTTTACTATCAATTTTACGATAAAAACTATTTTTAAACTGGATACCTATTTAAACTATATTACCGTTATATAATACCTACATGTAAGCGATTTGATGGTGTTGTGCAACCCCATTATTTCTGCAGGGAAAGCAGTTTTTAATGTTAAATCGCTTTCTCCTTGACTTTCTTTTTTCCTATATTAAATGCTTGCTACATTCCATTCCAGAAGGATAAAATATTTGAAAAAGAAAGCACGATGCTGAAATGATATGCGCTGTACTTGTACTAGTACTGCATACACACAGCCACAAAGCTACTTTCACTGCCAATGACTCAATTCCGCATCCAATCTATTTGTGTGCCCTTTTCAATTTCGTGTCTTTCTCCTTTTCGGCTCCTTCAGCGAAAAAATAAAAGTTGTGTTATGTACCTTTCCCTGTCATTCTTTACACGACTTTTATATGTGTACTAGCTTTTGTCTGAGCAGTTGTACGTGCACTGTATCGCCGATATTGTCACGTTACATTTTAAATAAGCTTGAAAGGATCTCTGCCCTTTGATCGGTCGACAGAAGCGGTTACGGACTCTGACCCGAGAAGAACGTGTTGTTCCACAAGTAAATATGTTACAAGAATGCTTTTTATAGCAATCAACATAATAAATAACTTTGCTGCGTTTACTCCGTTTAACTTTTAGCAAAAAAAAATTCGAGCAAAACGTGATAAAAGTTCAAAATAAAGTGGGTATATACATACTGCATTAGTCATTCAGTGTGAAAAAAAATGTGCGTGCGCTGATATAATATAGTCCAGTAGTACTCAACTAGATTATATTGTCCACGTGTACAATTACCTATATTATCCTTTCTAGACATCAAAAGTCAAAGTCTAACACTTTCCCTTGAAATTTCTGTAATCTACCAGTGAGGGAGAGAGAAGCTTTAAAATTAAAACTTTCACACGATAAAAATCTTTCATTGGAAACTAGTTTTGGGGCTATTTTCTAGAAAGATATAGCATGTGAAAGTGTTTGTCAAGTAGAAAAGATGATTTACAAAGAAAAATGATCCAAGCTATAAAACACTTTGGATGAATAGTTGAATAAATTGTGAAAATGAGCTTTTGTATATAGTCAAGAGTTTGTATTTAAAAATGTGCGTGTATGTATATCCATTTATGCAGCAGTATATCTAATGATGAGCATATTACTGTATTTAAGCAGGCTTCAGGATTTCAATTAAAATTCTGTTTCTATTTGGGAACCCATGTAAATATCCGAAAGGGAGCTAATATTTTATTAAAAAGTAGTGAAAGACTGGTGTACAAGTACAAAGATATGGGAAACAAGTCTCGGAAAGAACTGCCCTTTATCCCCCGGAGATATGTGAATCTGTGTGACGTACCGGTTGGATTGGAGTTACACAGCTTGGCCCAGGCTAGGCGCTATGACTCCAGTCAAAAACAGTGCATGCATGCATACAACTCTACTCTAACAAAACGAACTATGATTTTTTTATGAATTTTAGAAAATTTGGAAGCTTAACTTAATGATATTGCACGTTACACTTTTATTGTTAGTTTCTCGTACATTATACAAGTTTAATGAAAATCGTGGGTGATGTTTGCATTAAATAACGTAATGAAATGAATATTTGAAGAGTGTAAAGAGATAGTTAGCCAAGCGAAAGTGAGATAAACGGATTTGTGATCATATGTCATGTCGTAATAGTTCTCATTGTAACCATGCTTGATTTAATAAATTGTAATTTCCCAAAGCATGCTAAGCGAGTTATTAAATCAAGTGTAAAATTAGACCTTGACCACTTGAATCCCACATTTCCTACCGGAAGCAAACGGAATATTCCGTGCAGTGGTGAAACTTTTTCAATGGACAATCATCCTCCACCAATCGTCAAGTGCATTCGGGTGTTCCGTTTTGATCCGCATCCTCTTCGTAAACAGCTTAATATTATTGGGGAATCTCTTATTTCAATAAATAGGAATGGAAAGCTTGTTAAAGAGTACTCTGAGGTTTTTCCCAAAATCCATAAAACCAAATTAATTGCCCATTTTACGGTTATTATGGCACTCGGATCAATGATTAATGCCATGTTTTTGATTTATTCAGCCATTCAAAAAATCTGTGAAACTAATTGGCCTAAATCATTCCTCAAGAACGGACGTCATTGTAAATGATATTCTCCTTTCGTGTCCATTCATTGAAGATAACAACAGTTTAAGAACCTCTCTCAAAGAAACTGTTGAGGACTTGAGGAACCGTAATTACGACGACAATGGGCTTGCCATTTCATCGAGAAGAGCTTCCGATGGCTCTTACCTCCCCAGATACCTTGATGTTTTTGATGAAGTCGAAAATCCACAGTTATCGTCAATGCCATCATCCGCTCGTGCTGAGGTGATCGAAGAGGCAGACATAATGAAATTAAATCATTATGTTGAAATGCTATACGAAGATATTCCCAAAAAGATCGAAGCCTTGAGACTAATATCACTGCTAACAAAATCTAACCGTTATCTAGTTGCAGTTGCTGAGCATGGTAAAAAATGCTAACAATTATGAAAGCGATTATAATCCAAAATGTAGGATATATAATGCTTTATAATGTCGCTATTATTATTACATGACAGCTTCAGCATCAAACGCCATATTCAGAACGCTTCGCGAAGATTGTAAAAGGAACATGAACTTGACCCACTACATATTTAGCATTTGCTTGGTGAGACTAATAACACTGCTAACAAAATCTAACCGTTATCTAGTTGCAGTTGCTGAGCATGGTAAAAATGCTAACAATTATGAAAGCGATTATAATACGAAATTGCTTTATAATGTAGCAATTATTTGTATGACAGCTTCAGCATCAAATGCCATATTCAGAACTCTTCGCGAAGATTGTAAAAGGAACATGAACTTGACCCACTACATATTTAGCATTTGCTTGGACTTTGCCAAAGTGTATTGCTTCCACAGATTTCTCATCAGACATAAACTTCCACATCTCATTCTGGACATTTTGGATTTTGAACTGGAAACCTGTGAAAAGTGGAAAGTGCAGCTTCACAAGCTGGAATCGGTTAGGTTGGATGGGAGACCAAGTGCAGTAGAGGATTTTGAAATGGCCAGTGAAAAGTTCCAAACACGTTTCCAGCTCCAAAATAGCATTTTACGATGTTCGTACATAATTATATAGCATACAGACTTTATCCGTATTTAGGATTATCTAAGAGATATGAAGATTCAAGATGCTACAATGAAGTTATATGATTTTTCTCATTTTAGTTGGCTTCGATATTCTGCACTACTTGTCCGAAGACCGACTAGTGGCAAGCTCGTTACTTCATCAGGGTGTAGTGACCAGCTTGGCGGACGCCTTGGATCGCTCTGATTTCACACTCTGGGAATCGGTGCTCGGACACTTGAAGGATATGTCTGTATTTAAAGAATATATAGTGCAAATGATAAATGTTGATATATTGGGGAAAGTCGCGAAAATTCTAAAGAGCAAAGCTGCAATTCCGGTGAAAGTGGCACGAGTGTGTTTTGGTCTACTGAGTAATCTGAGCTTCGATCCAATATTGAAAAGCGAAATTGTGAAAATGAAAATCCTGTCAAATCTAGCAAAATGCTTGCGTAAGAGGAAATATATTTAATTATCATCTTCTAAAAATTACTCCACCTGTCAGAAACATAATAAAGTCTAATTTCGAATAGCGAAGTCGTCATTTTCTGATGCCATTGCAAAAACACTTTACTTGATATCAATGGATCAATTCTATAGAGGCAAAATTGCAAAGTATGGTGTTGTAGAATCCGTAAGTAGATTTTCTCTGTTTTACTTTTCTCAGAAAACTAATTAGCTGTTGTAAACTTCAAAGTAATTTTGTTATATAATATTTTATATTTGACAGTTATTAGCACAATTAATCCCTGACAATGAAACATTCGAGCAAATATCCCGAATCAAGGGCGCGCTTGCGGTGAATTTAGCAAAAGATGAAAAAAGTGCGAAACTCATGGGAGAAAATTTGAAAATAGCAGTTCTAGTGAAACATTCCATCAAGAATCAAGACGTTCTGGGAATGAAAGTAGTTCGAAATGTGGTAGAGACTACGTCGTCTTCTCTGGTTGATCAACAGGCGGGGCATATTGCGAAAGCGATTGTGGAAGTGAACTCGTTAGATTTTGTACTGGAATGCGTTGGTATTCTAGCTAATGTTGACGTGGAACAAGTCAATTTTCCTGATCTGTTCAAACGGAACAGACTTGTGATATGGCTTAAGCGACAACTTATGAACTACATGAATATAACCAACATAATTGAAAGTATGAAAACTAGTCCAAATATTTTTGGTTACGTTCCCTTTTCAGTTTATGTTTGCCAATTTTTAACAAAAAATTATATTCTGCACCGTTTGCTTTAGTATCGTATCAATTGAAAACTGCTGCACAGGAAGTGGTCATGTTACTGTCCAACGTGTGTAAAAAGGAAGAAGGAGCCAAGTTTATTGTTGGAGAGGGATTTGTTGACCAAATGCTAATACGCCTACTCCACGAGTCCCACACCGATCCTCAAATAATTCAACAATGTATCTATCTTTTCAATGTGTGTGTTCGCCATGAGTCTATAGCTACATTTTTGGTACAAAAAACTCAGTTCCCACAAGAACTGTTGGCGTTTGCACTGAGAATCGGTGGGCAATTACGATCGCAGTGTGACGCCACACTACACCGCTTGGCAGTAAGAAACTTTATGCTCGATAATCACCTCTGTGAATTTATATTCTCATGTCCCATTTACATTTTGATATATGACATACTTGAATATGTAATAACTTTTCAAATTGGAAGGAATTTGACGAATCTTGGCATGAAACAATGATGGAGCACGAGTTTCTCATTTACAACGAAAGCTGGACAACAGCAATCACGGAAACGGAGAAAGTGGAAGATGAAAAGAATGCAAATCTACCTTCCATCTTGAATACAAAAACGCAAGCATTCAGTGATTACCAAGTTTTCCAGGAAATGATAAAAGGAGTGAAAAACCCGTATAATATCGGTGCAGTTGATGATGAGGATGACAGACCTAGTACATCGGATCACTTTGCTGTTGACTTGTTTGAAGACTCGACTACAGACGAAGAGAGCATGTTTTACTCCATTTCACAAGAACACTCCGTATCCAGTAGTCGAATGTGCATGGAGGGGAACAACGTACCAACATCTCAAAGCAAAAGCAACTCTTACATGTGCTGGAATCAATTTGAAAAAGAAATGGCAATGTCACAAGACTGGCAATTTTTCCTTAATAGCTAAAAGAACATGTTGTATTTTTATGGGTCTATATCCAAATTGAATTCGCTCATGGTAAGAAAAGACTATACAGACTGACTTTGGTGCATTTCCTAGATTATTTGGATATGGATATTTTCAAAGTGTAATACTGATTGATAGTACAGAATGATTTGAATAAATAATTTATATAACGCCATAATACTTTCTCTCCAAGAAAAGCTCCAATTGACACAATATTTTTTTGTATTGGTCTGTTGCTCCGAAAAAGTAGTCCGGCAATTTAACAATTTGAGATAATATAACACTTTGGCAGAAGAAAAAAACAAATTACTTTTAAATGAGCTACCTAGCATAACATATAAAGTAGTTCAAACGCGTTGAAAGTGCAACGTG
Source organism: Coecobrya sp. COE2 (assembly GCA_027743765.1). Lineage (NCBI taxonomy): Eukaryota > Metazoa > Arthropoda > Collembola > Entomobryomorpha > Entomobryidae > Coecobrya > Coecobrya sp. COE2. Next base: position 2,391 of record JAHZMV010003168.1, on the reverse strand, counting down.
CTGTAAAAAATAGTCTAGTGTACCCATTAAACTTTCCATTATAATTAATTGCTGGCTATATAACATTCATTATCAAAAGGACATAGTGTGTATCGGTACGCTGGAGATTATTAGTGCCAGGAAGCCAAAAGAACTATGAAACCCAGCTGGTTCGCCCCGGAATGCCGGGAGGTAGGTAGTAATTTTTCCAGGTCTTGTGTAATGCTTTCTTTACATGCAAACGGTAGTATCAACGTGTCTGGATCTCATGGTGAAAGTAATTTGAACGTGAGACAGTATATGTATTATGGCATATTATATGTATGTACATAGTTGGAAGAAATGCTACACTCTTTCTGTCTGTATATTTTTGCAAAGTAATAAAAAGCTCACTGGAAACAATAAAGTGCAAAATACTGCATTGCTAGACTATGACGAGTATGTAAAAAGTGTATTCGTTGGCCCTAAAGCTGAAGAAAGGCGCTAGTGCTGCTACCCCTCCTCGTTACCCAATAGTATCATTAGTCCCCAAATGCAAGAAGTACAAGATGCTGCAACACAGTATATCAATGATTTATAGAGACTCACCATGAATTCTAAGCAGGCAGCCAGCATATTCTGGAGGACATTTAAATTCAAAGAGCTTCGCATTTTGTGAGCCAAACGAGGCACAGTCGGGGATGTGCTGTCTGCTCTCTTCAGGGAAAATGGACAAGATCTCTTCAGCCTCTCTTGAGGTTTTGTCCGGAGGCAGGCATACATAACATGTGTGCGGTTGCTGCTGACCGGAGGCTGGTTGTTTACCATTAGTAGTAGGAAAAATGGGTTCATCTGATAAGGGCAATTCCGCCAGGTGCGACGATAATGAAGACTTGGAGGAGGAGGAGGAAACAGAAGAGTGCGGATGATGATGATGATTTTCTAACGTTCTTGTCTGATGATGCAAACTTTCCCCAAGGCTTGAGCTTACAATGGTTCTGTCCGTTGAAGACGACGGGCTATACGACGATAGGTGTGCTGGCGAATTTGGTAACATGTCGTTTGCCAAGACTGAAACTGCAAGAAAAAAAAGAATAGGTTTATAGAGACATAAATTTGGATGATAAATAATGTAGTAGTATAAGTATACTGCTTTCACTGGGAAAATAGAAAAAGGTTGTAAGCGAGCAGAGGGTACGCGTCTACAAACTTTCACATTACTCATTCATTGAGGTCACATTACTTTATTTTCTTTAGGGGAGATATTATGCCTGACTATAGTGATCTGGTATGATCTACTGATAGTATTATTACGGAATATACACAGGTATATACATTATCATTGATGTTCCGAAAAATTAAGCCGGAAAAAAGATTGCAAATCACAAACCGCTACAACAATTATAAAATACAGTCACAGCTGCTGAAAGAGTAAAGTAAACTTTAGCTAATGAAATAAGCTTTCGCATACACATGGAAAAAAGATGCAACTGTGCATGAGTTCATCCACTGCTTTTGCCATATTTCATACAAGAAACAGAAAAGTCAACTTTCTCGTTTCATCAATCAATCCAAAATTATACGCTTGATCATAAAATCAAACATGTCTTGTCATATATCAAGTACAACTGCGCATAGTAAAGTTATTCCTTAAGCCTTTGTTGCGACTCACAAAGTGTTATTTATGTAAAGTGAGTACGGAGTGCTGTTCTTGTATGATTGTAAAAAGTAGCACGCGTTTGCGGATCGTTAAAAAACGAAACCCCCTAAAACCTTCAATTGATATAATAAAGTGAGTGAGAACATAAATATATTAAGATAGATGGATTGAAAAGCTGTCAGGAAGGTTAAATTTTTTCGTTATTTATGGTTAAAATTTGATTGAAAGCTATTTATCGACTGCAATGCAAACTGGCTGTGTGCTTTGTTTGTAAAAAAAAAGTGTATGGATGGATCCTGGAGGAGAGCATACAGCACACCTTATCACTTATCAGCAACACCATTATGCGACTAGTATTATGTAGTATGGTAGATTTATAGGTCTCCAATATACGGATTTTCACTGTCAGAAAAGGCATGTATCAATATTTAATCCACCAAGTCACGAACTACACACACATATGAACGAGCAGCCTTGAAGTTTACTAATGCACTGGGGAATGTGTAAGATTGAAAAGAATCCCTGACTGTTGCTGTGAGCTGGGAGAGTGAAATGAAGAGGAAAAATGAATATATTTTTGAATTTACTGTTTTATGTACGTATTTACTCCAGTGGTGTTGCTGCTGCTATTACCATTTCTATTATCCTTTTTGAGCCTTTTCAGCTCACAGACAACCGAATTATGCGTGGGTTTGTAATATTCTCCAGGCATTATTAGGAGATATGTATTACCTCTATAGGCCATTATATCTCCACCCAATAACAGATAAACT
>JAHZMV010003167.1:0-10463 GCA_027743765.1 Coecobrya sp. COE2 | reverse complement strand
ACCTGACGTCTTTTGGCATGGGGCTAATGAGTTTCACTTGGCTGTGGAAAGTAGCAATCCGACTTACATTATGAAGGTGCTGCAGCACTGTGCCAAAATTATTTCCAAGGAGGACCTCGATTGGATTGTTGTGAAGGAGAATCAATTTCCGGCTCTAACTATGCCAACGTTAGTCTGGATTTTCGAACAGTTGCCAGAATATTCCATCCCTCTGGAGACTATCGAGGTTTTCCCGGATCTGGTCAAAATTTTTGGAAAAATGGAATATAATTTCAACAATTTTTCCACCATGCCTTTAATTTCCCATCTAATAAGATTTGACACAGTCAATGAGACTTCCAACCTCCTCCTCCGAACAATCCTCCAATTTGATCACCTCCAGCTTAACATAAGCGGCTATTTTATCGAGAATCCCATGGAACAAGTGCTCGGTCTTTGGAATATGACCTGTAATCAGTGGACCCGATCCCCGTGCAGGATTGGCGGAAATTCATTGAAATCCATTCAGGATGCCGTTAAACTTTTGGTGACGCATGGTTTGAATCCGTCAGGCGTGGCAGTTTTAGACTGTCCTTTCCACCATGGCTTCAGTTCAGTTTTCAAAATGCTGTGTCGCGCTGGAGCCAAGATTCCTGACTATTATTTCTCAAATGTCAGGGTCTGCAGCTCTTATCCTGATGGGGAGAAGGCTGCCGAAAAAGAAATTGGGAAATTGAAGGAATGGATAGATCACTACCAAAAGGATCGTTTGACGTTAAAACGTATTTGCGGGTAACCAAAATTATATTTAAAAAATATATATATATTTAAGATATCCTCTAACAAATAAATAATTAACTTTGATAACTGTCTGGTTTTGCAGGTTCCGTGTTCGAAAAATGATGAGGTGCGTCGGTGATCTGAAAATGGTGGATGGACTACCCCAAACTTTGAAGGACGAGGTTTTGGGCACTGATCCAATTTAGACTGTCTTCATAATTAATTTATTATGCTACCTTTAAAAATTAATGATCAGCTTATGTTCTATGTTGGTTAATTGAGTATTACGTTGTATTTATTGTTGGGGTGAGTTAAGACTGTATTCAAGAAAGTTTGCTACCAATTCAAGTTACTTTTATAGTATATTATAATTTAATAACTTATTGTACTTATTGCACAATCCTACCAGTAGAAATTTAATTGTCCTTGTATTTTTTTTATTGGTCGATGTCCTCATTGTTTGCTCGTAAAAAAATTTCTCTGTACGGATTTTCTTTTTTTCTGCCAAATATTTTTTTTTTTCACTTTAGCCTTTCATTTACGTCCAAACGTCAAATTTTAACTGCTGATTTTTTTCATCTTGAAAATATTAACAATCTTGAAATAAAAATGTCTTCCAAATTAACACTCGTCATCATCGTCACTATTTTAATTGCTTCCATACTTAACTTCGAACATGTCACTTCAGCAGCACCGCTGCTCCCAGAGCAAATCAAGTTTCCTTTCCTTGCCCCTGAGGACCTGCAACGTAACTTTTAAAAATATTTAAAAAAACAGTAACTAGTTAAAAGTCAATTTTTAATTTTTTTTAAAATTGCTTCCATTAATATAGGTCACCCAATCGACTTAAATTTAGCGTTACAACAAAGATTATTACTACACCGGCTTCGTAGAAGTGCCGATTATCAACAACTACCAAGTAATTTTTTATTCACGGTTTAAAAAAACGCTTATCATCAGATATTAATGATAACCAAAATTACTTTTTATATATTTTTTTCAGCAAGCTTGTTTAACATTGCCCCAGTGTTCAAAGCTTTATTCGAGAATGACACAATGTCTGTCGTTAATTCCGCATTTGAGCTAACTATGAAAGCTATACTTTAAATATAACCGTATAAATTAAATAAAAAAATTAATTCAAAAAAAATTATTTTGTAATTAATTCCGCATCTAATTATCATATTATTATCATCCTAACCGTCTCTTTATACCAAACCGTTCCTTTTTTTCTTTGCTGTTGGGCCACAACTTTCAGGTAAATAGTCAGAAATCCATCCAACAGAGATCTCTTCTTGTCTTCCGAAAATAAATTAGGCGCATCGACCACCAAAATATCCAAAGATTTTTTTTGAAGCGATATCTGTCTTCGATCTCCATGTCTCTCTAGTATAGCCTTGTACCTAATTACAGGTGTATATTTTTTTTTCCTCGTTCCACTTTACTTCTCCGAAGCACTTTAAAAAAAGCAAGCTTGATGAGAGCTGACGATGATGATGACGATCCATTAGTTTTTTTTCACCTTTAATCCATAATATCCACACGAGATGATAATGAGAATCAGTTTGTGCGGTGGCGGAAAAGTTAATAGAAAGCGAGGAAGTAAAAAAAAACTATATTTTTTTAAAGAGCTTCAGGCTCAAACCCACTTGAATTTTTCACCGAGAAAAACGAACACGTTAAGTGTCTTTCGCTCTTTTCAAGTGGATGGACAACATTACTCGTGCTGCTTAGTGTTAACTTAATTTTCAGTTTTTTTTTTCACATTTTTAACTCATTTAACCCTAGTCATCATGAATGGCTTAATTGTGCGGGTAATAATGTATTTAGCAAAAAAAAAGCTACAAATAGCTTTCTCCGCTTCTCTCTCGCCAAAAAATATTCTTTAATGCTTTCGTAGAAACAAGTGGTGGCGATGGTGGTTGTCCTGTCGGTTATTTTTTTGTACGGATTTTTGATGTAACATGAATGGAAAGTGTATTGAGAGAAGAGAAGACCCGACTCATCATATTATCATCATCAGAGAGCCCAGTGGTGGTAGCAGCATCCATCCCAAGATTTTTTTTTCATTTTCCACGGGATTATATAAAAGCGGTGAGATGCTCACTGACAAGATTCAATCTTGTTTCTTCTGCTCATTCGCCTACTTTCACCTTCTCTTCTTCCTCTTCTTCTAACTTCTAGCAAGAAAGGTTATCTTTTTAAAAAATCTTATCTTCCCCCAAGAAATTATTACGTGATTTCTCTTAAGTAATTTACCTTTTCAAATATATTTAGTGTTTCCTGAGTAATATCAACCTTTCATCTCTTTCTCTGCTCATCCGTCTCCATCCATCATTCTTCTTTCTCGTCTAATTACCTCACCTGTGGAATTCTTTAAAGGTAAAAAGGCTTTCAATTAAACTTAATTAAACTATTACATAAAAAATATTTAATTAGCAAAAAAATCATAGACTGGCCAGACAGGCTTTGTCCATCTTGAAAACATATATGGGGTGAATTGCGACAAAAGAAAAGATCGTCATAATAACCCGTGTTGGTATGTCTACTCACCTTTTATCCAATAGGCTATTGTAGATTACACCTGAAAAAAATTGTAAGGTTTCTTCATAAAAAAATCACGTTTTCTGCAGGCTGTTGTTAGGTTTGGGTACATGATCCCAGGGAAAGTTGCATGACTTCAAATTATTCACACGTAACATTATTTTGATTAGTAAAAAGCATAGACACTCCTCGGCTCCGTGATCTTGGCAAGATGAGAAGGATAAGAGGAGAGAAAATAGAAGATTAAAAGTGTGACAGAGGAAAAAAAAATTGGTGTATGGCTTTCTTTACAAAAAAAAGATCTCAGCATATTGCATCCTGGCATAATCTGTGCAGCAAATCCCGTGAGAACCGGAGCAGATCTGTGGGGCGTTTTGAGATATGATGACGAGATTTGTAACTTTCCTGTATAATTTTTTTTCAGCATTTTTTTCTGGATCATCATGAGGTCATCTTCATTTGGAAAAGGTGGTTCTAGTGGCCGAGGGAAAGTAGCCACAGCGTTGCTTCTCGTTTCTGCCATAATCGCTTACGAAATTCTCTCCTATCCTGTGTCCGCCGAGCAAGATGACTCGTATGAACCAGGTAAGCAATTAAAAAATATATTCGTGTTCAGTATTTTTTTAGTAGGCTATAAAATTTTCTTAGTAGAAAATCTGATCACATATAAAAAACATGTCATACTTACATCATGTCATGTGTAAACTCGTGGGATTTTAACGGCCAAAAAATAAAGGGAAATCTGGGTGTGTGCATGGCTTGGTTTAATGACAGCAATAAAAGTTTTTAGAAAGAGGCGAAGGGAAAAAGGAACCTGGTTTCTCGTTTGTAGGTTTTAGAAAGAGGAAATAAAATTGACATAAATTCATTACATAATACACACACGTGGACTTGTTTCCTGTCTAATTTTATAATAGGCCATATACCACACCACACAGTAAAATAATTGTTTCTGTTGGGTAATTGATTTAGGTAGAGTGACATTGACACACGCGGCTCGTATAAAAACACATAAAATTACCGGTGACGCTCTGATCATTTTTTTCGGATAATTTTTCATACACTCAAATTAATCACTTAAAAAATCTACACACGTCTCTCCTCTCGCATTATTTCCTGTGAATATGGGTGTTCTATTGTGAGAATCTCAAGTGCTTGTAGTCAGAAAGCCGATCAAACTAGCTTGCCAACTTACGTAAGAGTTTTGTCATTCCATTTCCAGTTTTAAGTCCATTTTAATTGCTTGTTTTAGAGGGGAAAATTTAATGTCATTGAAAAAAGGATGTAAATTTTCTGCTGAAAATGCTTTCCCTTGGGAAATGAGTAGATTTGTTATTGCGTAATATCTCGGTAGATTGGAACAAACAAGCTGGTTGAATGATTGACGTAATGTCAAGTGGAATTGATGACCTTGTTAATAGGTTTACAGGAACAAAGATGGTAATAAACGGTGAAAAAATGATGACGATTTTGAAGGGAAATATTTTTTTAGGAATAGGAAAGTGATGACATGATTATAATGACAATGACAAGGGTGGAATATATGAGAGTTTAATTTGGGGTGATATGATACTCGTAATAGCTATTTGGTGTGTTGACCACTGTCCAGGATTTCGAGCCGTTATAGAAGTTCTGGAACGGCAGGAAGGTGGTCGTTTGGTCACACGAGCAAGGCCATTTTACTCCCGAAAGGCGATGATCCGCAAGTCGGTAAGTCCTAGCGACTTTCGACTTCGATTTGGGAAACGGAACGCGGCTGACCTTGAGGATCAAAAGATAATTCATCCAGCATTGGCTCAAGCCATGATGCTTCCTCGACGTCGAGAACAACTGCTAAACTGGCAGGTGGGGGAAATTAAAATTAATTAGTTAAAAAATAATTAAAGTTTGTACCTTCAACAATAATTTATTTTAATTGCAGGGCACATCAACTTTCCAACGGGAGGAATAACTGAAGCCAATGAACAGCTCAAGACTGATGCTCTATCTATTCTTCTAACTGGCTTCCCCCCAAACCCCCCACCTCCTCTTCCCCCCCACCCCCTCTATCTTCTTTCTTGGCACCCTTGCACAAAATATTAACTCAAACTTGTTAATTCTTTCAAAAAATATAATTATCCTTTTTTTAAAAGGATTTCAATGAACGACGAAGAAGGTGCAAATTAAATTGTTAAAGCTGTTGTAGTAAAAAAAATGGTTAAAAACTTTTAAATGTAAATACAATCATTTTTTAGCAAACGGTTATTATATTTAACCGATGTAGAAATATAGTAATTAAACTAGTTTGTAGAAAAAAAATATTATAGCGCAGAAAAAAAATTTATTTATGCACTGTACATATTTAACTAGCAAAAATATTTAAACTAAATGATAAGAAAATACTTCTGTAAAAAAATCATCTTTCAACCAATCATTAAAACAAAGAGGAGGAATAATAAAAAAAATAATTAAAACTTTTAATTAAAAAGAATTGCTTATCAAACCCATTCATTTCGGTTATCATGGCATGATAGGCTGGCAGGTGGCATTTTTTGCGAGAAACACCGTTTTTCAACAAAGCCATGCGAGAGATGGGAAAAATGAAGCGAAAGACGACCAGCGCCATCTCTGAAAGTTTACGGGAACTTCTAGGAAATTGCAAACTTTTCCAGAGAGAAAGTTAGCTCATGTCAGATTTATTATTTATTTTCGCAAAAAAAAACTGCTGTTTGTTGTTTTAACTTTCTAAAGTGATTTGACTTTAATTAAGGGAGAAATTAAAAATTTGCCGGAAAAGACCAAAAACTTTCAGAGGATAAAAAGTGAAATATTCCGAGGTAAGCGTTTAAAATGTTTTAATTATATTTTTGGGCGATTTTTTAAAGGTGGGGGCTCCTGACGCATTTAATTTTTTAAAATTAGGGTTAAAGGTTAGTTTTAATTAAGAAAAGGTGAGCTTTTTTTGTGGGGGTGGTTAAATGTGTGATTATTTTTTTGGGGTAGTAAATTGAAAGAAAAGGGAGGTGGATGGAAGTGGACGAGAATTTGGTTAAAATTAATTGGAGTTTGGAATAATTTTTTTTCTAGGTGGAGCGTTTAAAATGGTGCGATTCATGGTTAACGGTTCGAAAGTTAAGCCTTTGGAAGGAATATTTGACGGTGAAAAGTGTTGGGAGTGTGGACAATATTTTGACGTCTCAAGAGATAAATGGAAGTACGTTGTTTGCGGCCATTCTTTATGTTTTGATTGCATAAGATCCTCTGTTGGATGTTCTCAGTGTCCATCTGAAGAGTCCGTTAACTTTGTAGATGACCACGGTAAGGATCTATAATCGTGGTAGTGGAAGTAGAAAAAAAATATGCTTATTTTGATAATGATTATAAACAAATTTATAGTGATTATTTGTATTTAAAAAAATATTTTTAAAAAAACTTTTTAGAGGGACATCGTGAAGCTGCATTCATGGAAGGTGGAATTGGATTGAGCGTTGCCAAAACGCCAGCAGAAAGTGTACGAGCTAAACTTGCGGCGTTACTAGGCGCTTTTATTGGTTCCTCGTCAACATCGTCGGGACTGTTATTTCGTCATCTCCTAAACGATAAGCCTGTTACTCCATTAAAGATCTTGCAACTTCTCCTTCCACTTATTCGGATTAACAAAGATTATTAATTATTTCTTAAATATTTGTGTGGGGCTGATGGTAGTTAGTCGGCGTTTCCTTCAGTTGACGTTGTTGACACTGTTGTTACGTTAACGTAGTGCATCACCAACACGACGCCCTTTAATTTATCATTTTTTTAATTAATTTTTTCTTAGTATCTTTCTCAGTCGCGTGGTGGCACTCATCTGTAGTAGTTTTTAGCAGATTAACTAATTATTCTAGCAACTTTTAACTATTCAAAACGAACAGGTAAGTTGCTAAATGTGTCATAATTTGTTAAATATAATTACTGATATTATTGTAGTTAAAATATTTAATTTTAATTATTTTCTGTTGTTATTGCTGGTAAATGTCTAATCGACTTGATTTTTCTTTTCTTTTTTAATTTTAGTTACCTTCCAGTAGTTGGCGTGTTCGTCCTTCCACTAAAAAAATCCCTCCTAAATCCGCGTTTCTAAGCCGTTTCGCTGGTCCTTCTTCAAACGCCGCAGCAACCGCTACACAGTCATCTACTTCATGCTCACCCTCAACAGCCGCCGTTAACAATGTCGCCCATTCGCCATCAACTCCTACCACTTCAGCGGAAAAATAACATTTAATTATTTCTTAATTCTCTCCCTCTCTTTCCTTTCGAAGCCCACTAAAATATATATCATCATTTTAATTTATAGAGTAATTAAATCGCAGCAATATGTTTATATACACCTTTATTTATACCCAAAGTTGTGATACGTAATTTTCTTATATACAGAGCAAAAGAAATCAAACAATTTATAATATATACATTTTAATCACATAAATAGTTAAGTCCTATCCACTAATTAATTACAATATTTATATAAACTATCTGTATTTTTTTTAAATTACAATTAACAATTTGTTAGGTTGATGTATCTTTAAAAAAATGGATGTGATTTTTTTTATTGATAAAAGCTTGTATTCCAAAAAAATAATAATTATTATTGTCACTTAAGCATAAAAAGAAGAAGCATTTAATAACAACCAAAAATAATGTTTAAGTGTGTCATGAAGATTAACTAACTGCAGCAGTTTAATTATATCTATATAAAAAAATTAATTGTTTGTCAAAAATGACCACGCGCGCTCATAATTTTTTTAAATGCGCGCGCGAGACAGAATTTATTCTGGTAATATTTTTTACGTGAGACTTTAAATCATATTTTTAAAAAAATGTTTTTTGTGTGGAGTTTTGAATGAAAAATAATTAAAGTAAGTTAGCAATTAGCATGATAATCTATACATATATTTTTGGAAATCTTGTTTCTCAATAACGGTAAAGTATTTAAGACAAAAAAAATAAAGTGGAAATGATGAAAAAAATACAAAATGCAATTCATTGTGAAAAAAAGATGTATGGTTTTATTTTTGTGCCGTGCAATAATTATTTTTAGACTGGAGAAGATGATGATGAGTCAGGTAAAAAAATATGTGCTGACGGTTGACTGAACTTCTGGAACTAATTAGTAAACAACGTACTACATTTTTGCAAACGTCGCATAAATTAATTTTTCTGGGGAGTGATGGATGGAGAGGTCCGGTCTGTCATATTTTGGTCTTCGGATTTACAAGAATCCAGATAGCTTCCGCATGTTGAAAATAATTTCTGGGGAAAAATGGCAACATTTTTAGTTAATGTTATCATTAGTTTAATTATATTAGGTTTATCAGCCTTACCCGTGCTATGTGGGGATTCGGGAAAAAATTAGTGAACAAAGTTGTACGGGATTCGGGGAAAGGTGAGATTGAGGATGGGATTGGGAATTACTGGAATGCGAGTTTAATTAGTGGGGGTGGTAAGGCTGGCAGTTTTAGAGACGGGGGATGAAAATGTAGGGGGTGTGGAGAAGGGGAAAGATAAGTCGAAAAAATTATAAAACATTATTTATGCACTGTACATAATTAAGTAGAAAACAATATTTAACTAAATGATAAGAAAATACTTCTGTAAAAAATGTATCTTTCCAATCATTAAAACAAGAGGAGGAATAATAAAAAATAATTAAAAGTTTAATTAAAAAAAATGCTTATCAAACCGATTAATTTCGGTTATCATGGCATGATAGGCTGGCAGGTGGCATTTTTTGCGAGAAAGGCTGACACCGTTTTTCAACAAAGCCATGCGAGAAATGGAAGCGATGAAGCGAAGTGAGACCAGCGCCATCTATTAAAGGTTAAATACAAATCATTTTTAGCAAAAACGGTTATTATAATTAACCGATTTAGATTATAGTAATTATACTAGATTGTAGAGAGAAAAATTATTATAGCGCAGAAAGAAAAATTTATTTATGCACACTGTACGTATTTAACTAGCAAACAATATTTAACTAAATGATGAAGATAATACTTCTGTAAAAAATGTATCTTTCCAATCATTTCCAAGAGGAGGAATAATTAAAACTTTTAATTAAAAAAAAATTGCTTATGAACCCATAATATTCATTGCGCTTATCATGGCATGCTAGGCTGGCATTTTTTTTGCACGGTTTTCAACAAAGCCATGCGAGAAATGGAAGCGATGAAGCGAAGTGAGACCAGCGCCATCTATTAAAGGTTACGGGAACTTCTGGAAGTTGCAAAGTTTCCAGAAACTTAGAAAAAAATTTTGTCTACAATTTCGCAAAAACTGCTGATCTTTATTTAACTTTTTAAAAGGGATTTAGTTTTAACTGAAAGAGTAGTTAAAAGATGAGGTAAAGTAAAGACTTGAAAAAACAGTTAAGGTTGATTAAGAAGAGGTAAGCGTTTAAAATGATTTTTTTATATTTTTTGGCGATTTTTTAAAGGGGCGAGGGTTGCTGACGTATTTAACTAATTGGGGTTTAAGGGTAGTTTAGTTAAAACAGGGTGAGTTTCTTAATTAAACTGATGGCGGTGGGGGTAAAAAAATGGGTATTTTGATGATGATGAACAAATTGATGGTGATGACCTATATTTTCCATATTTTTTTTATGATTCTCATTTTTGTGGTTGCTCTCATCTCTGTGGTAGTTTTTTCAGTAGGTTAACTAATTATTCTGCCAATTTTTAACGATTTACAACGAACAGGAACAGGTAAGGCGTCATCCATAAAATGGTTCAAATGGGTAGCGTTACGGGGGCGGGGGGGACGGTACGTACCCTCTGAAAAAAAAACGGTTTTTTTTGCGTTACGAATTTTATGGACGACGCCTAAGTTGTTAAATATAATTACAGTTGTAACTAAACTAGTTTATAATATTTAATTTTAATTATTTTGTGTTGTTATTCCTTGTAAATGTCTAATCGACTTGATTTATCTTTTTTTTTATTTTTAGTTATCTTCCAGTGGTGCCGTTAGATTGGCTGTCTCTCTCAGCTGACCATAGACTGTCCGTGGATTATAGTCTTTTTTCTGTAGTTAACTAGTTAATTGTGCTGGTAATTAGTGATAATTTTGAAGGCTTCAAGAGACACAGCTAGTCTTTTAGTTTTTTGTGGTAGCAGCAGATTAAAAGAAAGATAATGGCCCAGCACATG
>JAHZMV010003166.1:0-10227 GCA_027743765.1 Coecobrya sp. COE2 | reverse complement strand
GAGGGAAATTAAGCACAAAATCTCTTGGTGGGAATGTAGAACTTGATCGTAAGCAGGGTTTGCTCTTATCGAGTGTGATCTTATTGAGGTTCGACTGTATTTATATCGACAATCTTCACGCTTCAACAACTACAAATGTATTTTTTCTAGCATACACTACATGATTTAACATAAGGTAGAGTTTCAGTATTTTTTTCAAGCTTAAACAAGTTAGCCTTTTGCAAAACAATGACTTTTTTATGTTTTCCTAAACTTGAAAATTCCACAGAACGGAGCCGTTGATGCAGCAAAAGTTCAATCTTTTCTGGAAATAATAATTTTCAGTTTATTTTATTCTCAGAAACTTTACAACATTATGCCATACTTAACTGTATTAAAAAGTAATTATTTGATTGTATCTAAGTAATTGTCACTGCCGTCAAATTGATGTAACGTGAATGGTTAAACCCAACAGAATGCCCATAACAAATCCAATTTTTTCTGCAGCGCTTCCAATTACTCCTTTTGTTTCAATGTTCCAAATTATCATACACATATACATTTTAGTGAAAAGATGTCAAAGCTGCGGTACAATTCTAAATTATTTTAACGACATTTCCCACACTAAATTGAAACGAAACCCATTTTGTATCACATCGTTACTCATGCTACACCACTGTATTTCAGGATTGTACGACAATTCGTTACTGTAAACAAATAAGTTTCACCAGTCCTCAGAATAATATATGTTATGCAAAATGCTATCATGATTCACTTAAAATGGATGGAACACGCAGGAGAAAGTCGGCAATATGTATTAAAATAAAATTCAATAGCGGACATGATGGAAGTTTTGAAAAATTAGAAGGAATTGCATTCATTTTGGTGTGCCTTGGTGATTTGATAATTGTGTCTGATGAATTATAGTCATTTTGTATGTTGCAACTTATAGGGGAACCTTCTGCTTATAATTTTTGTTGTTGGAATCAGCGATGCACATTTTTTGCTGTGACCAATCTAGCAGTACTAAAATGTATACAGAAAGGACAGTACTCTCTTACGTTATTAATTTGTTCAACATTATATTAATTTGCTACGAGCGTTTTGTTTATTAAGATGGTCCTTCAGGGCTCCTAAAATGGTCCTAAAATTTATTTATAGTCTGCTAGCCCATAATAGAGCCATTCTTTCACAAAGTATTATATCCAAATACACATAACTGATAGTAACGTCAATAGTAACTAATGTAATGGATATGACGGAAATATAAATATTGAGAAGTATGTATTACCAACCGTTGCACTATGTCACTAAACTTTCAAAGATTGCTTATTTATATTAAGATAAGTATAAATGAATTTCACGTTCTTGCGTTACCCCAGTGCACCTTTAGGTCGAATTTTCTGCAAAAAAGTATGGTCGATGCAATCATACAGAAATAAAAGGATCCTGTGAATGTTTCGATGCGTAAGTATTGCACGGACGCAACTTTATGGTCCGTAGGTACTTGTTACTAAAGCAATTTTTTTAACTCAGTGAATAGAAAAAACTTGTACTCTTTTTTGGGTTTTTTTTAATTTATTGTCTACCAAGTCGTGCTGAAAAGCGCAAACCATTTTTGTTTAGTTTATACCTATACATTCAGTGTAGGCAGTGAATAGATAATGAGCTAGTGGTTATGCAAATGTACGTTACGGTACAATGAACTTGTGTAATTCCATTGTGGTTTAGATGCATTATTGGAGCTCCGTTTTGATAAATCTTAGCACATGTTGGCCTTCGAATTGCTAGCTGGCACATTGCTGTGAATAGAAAGGTTGCTAAAATAACAGTACAATTTTACGTTTAAAATTCACACCGCAGATATTCCCTATACCCAATTGTATTTCACGTCATGTTGTTCTTCCGATTGAATGGGTTTACTGATTTTATTTGATAAATGGTAAATTGTAGGGTGAAACATTGGCAAATTCGAAATAGAGAGCGAAACGCGTTTCTTTGCTAGTTTTAGATTTCACAATACCGATCTACTCAGTAAATGTTGGAAACCACAACGATGTTTACCTAAGTGTACGCCATGCTGGATACATTTGTGCAGTATTTTTGTAATTCCGGAATACCTAAATTTTGAGTTGTCTACTGAATTTTAAACGTGATTACACAATATCTCTATTAAACCATACTAAATTTGAGCAGAACCAGGATATCGGGAAGGAAATACAAAATGAGGTGTGTGGTAACCCTCGCAAAACAGATATCCTGGATCCTCACCAGATACTCTTCTGCTTCAACCTGAACGTTTTAATTAAATTTATTCCAACCAGTACGAATGAATACAAGGAAGTTTTTTTTAAATTCAAAGAGAATATTTATCGGACTGCGGCAGTGATACGTGATTCTATTTACAAAATGTATTTTATTTTCCAAGGTTCATTAAGACTTCATACTGTGTAAACTTGCGATTTATTTATTTATTTTTAAACAATGAACGAGACAAAAAGTTTCTGAAATCATTGTACTGTAAATTGTACCGATAATTAACTGGAAGCTTACATAAAACTGCTATTGGTTGAGTATCTCTGCTTTGCTCTCCTTTTTTTCGTTACAGGTTTACTCCTCCTCTGGATTGCTGATTTCGAATACTACACACATTTCTTATTGACCCCCACTCACATAATACCATCCGTAAATCACTGGATTGAAGCACGAGTTTGTGCAAGCAAAAACAAAAAGTCCTTTTTGCAGTCTCTGGTCCAGCTTCTTCGCGGAATCCTGTTCAAACCAGTGCCATAAACAGATAATGTTATACGGTATCCAACAAATACAGAATATAACAGCCGTGATGATGGTCATTTTTAAGGTTTTCATTTTTGCACATTGAAGAAATGATGAGTCGGATCTTCAACTCAATTTCAGAATCTGAACAAAAAAAATATTTCTAACTTATTTCCTAATCTTGAAGCCGTTTAAAATATTTCCGGTATATAATATAACTAACCTGTTACACTAACCTGTTTGTTTGCAACTTGGCATATCTTCCAGAAAATTCGAATGTAGCAATAGATTATAGTGAGCATAGGAAGCGCATACATGAGACAAAACCCAAACATCCCATAGGCGACCTCATACTTTCGAGACAGAAATGAGTTGAAAGTTACGCATTGCTCGTACCACTCAAATTGGGGATGACGTTCCACGTGAAAGATGAATGACTGCAGAAATAATGCAATTTATGTTTAAAGTACTATTTCTACCAAACTATATAGCCAGCACAAACTTTGTTTATAAAAATTATCAACAAACCTGGGGCAAACTGCAAATAATGCTTGAAATCCATGCAGCAACGATCATCCTTTTATTTCGAAATTCCGCGTCACATATACCAAACGGTGTTACAATCGCGAAATAGCGATCCAAGCAAATACAGATGAGCACAAAACTTGAGAGGTACAGACCAATAATTCGAAAGAATGAAATAATGCGGCATAGTATGTCGCCAGCATACCAAGACACGGTAGCGCTCCATACAATCTAAATTTAAAATTATAAACCAATTTTTTCCAGTAAATGATTTTTTGAAATTCCTTCTCATTAATTAATTTTATGAATATTTTCGTTTCTCACCTCAAGTGGCATCATAACAAATGTAACCGCAAGATCCGCTACTGCCAAATTTTGAAAGCAGCAGATTGACTCTACCCAGCTTTCCTTTCCTGTCTCTTATTCTACAAAATTATTTTTTAATGAAATGCCATCAATTTAGACCTCAAATTGTAACAAGCCTTAAAATATGTCTATATGTGCACTGGTAATTACCTCATTAGTGAACCAACCACATAGATATAGGATCATTAACGTCAAGTACATTATTATTGCCATGAGATTTCACTTTCATTTTCACTTTGGTTGTAACTCACGGACACAAACTCTTCTCCTGAGAGATCAAAGTATCTCTGTGTTTCGTTTTCCCTGACAGCATACAAATCACCTTCCATGACTGGTTAATAAGGAAATGTAACAAAAACAGTTCACTTATTTTTTATTCACAAGAATAAACCCTTGCACAATATCGCTGAGAGGAATAAAAAAATGCTCAGCTTCATCTCCAAATAATTTGGAACAACCTTTCACCATGAGAGCTGGAGAAAGACTGCGGGATGCTGCAAAGCTGCTGTTGCTAAATACTGGAAACAGTGAGCCTCTAGCGGTTATAACAAGATGTGAATGAACCGCTAAAACAATATTTTCGGAAAAGTGTATTGACGTGATATTTGCGGAAATTCCGAATAAATGTAAATATTTTGAGAATTTAGTAACATCAAACTTTTACTTTCTTTTGTTTTATTACTTATTCATAAAATCTGTCTAATTTTATTCTGGAATGCAAATATTTGGTCAATATTATTATACTTGTTGTGAGGCTCATGATGTTATGATTTTGTTGCTATAATTATAACAGTAAACGAAAAATTGATCAAAACTTGTAGGTCAGGATTTTTATTTTCTAAGAAGGATTTGCTTACTTTACAATCGAGCCCGGAGATCAAAACCATCACAAATTTATTACCAATGTTTGCTTTTGCTTGGCTGAATTACATTACAGGAATGATTTATATCAATGCAGGAAATTTGACATGATGTTGTATTAGCATATTATAAGAGTCGCTATTATGCATTATGACTGTTGACATGACAGTATGTAAACATTTTATATTTAAGTGGAGATTTATCTATGTACAAAATCAATATATATTTGGTTGTAACAATTTATGGAAAATAAATTTCGCAAACATCTGTTGTCTGTAATGTGATTGTGCTTGTTGTTCTATATTGTTGAAGCAAAATTATTCACGCAAGTTCAATTGAAAACATTTTAAATAATTAAATGGTAACATTTTTTATGACTGCGTTGTAGCATCGTTTTGTAGTTTAGGTGATGATAAACTGTAAACTTGAACGTAGCCCAGACAACCTTTCACCAGGATGTCTGGCAAGAGACTGAGGAGTGCTGACAAGTTGCTGCAGGTGAAGCTTGAAAGGAGAGATGCCACTTGGTGTTGGAAACATGTTTAGTAAACGAGAGGAAAAACAACATTCTTAGCAAAGTTGACTGATGTTATGGCCAAGGAAAATCTTCAAGCAAGCAAATATTTTGCTTTCATTTACACCAGCATTGTATACATACTCTCAAACTTTCACTTCCTTGAACATATTACTGAATGTTTTAATAAACCTATAACTACTTTATTTCAAACGCATTTGTTCGAAATAATGATATCAGTCAAATTTGAGTCGAACATACTATTACAAATATACAACAACATATTATGACAGTAGTTTCATGTTTAGTTTGTCGCAAATATGTATGTATACATATGCACATCCGTATACAATTTTGACATTTTTATTCTCCGCATTTACTTCCAAGGTTTGCTGACACTTCAACAATGGATCGCATTGTGGAATTGATCTTTACAAAAGCCGTCAAATATTCATTATGTAAACATGACATACCGGCATTGGCGTCATTGACTGTATCTGTTGACATGACAGTAGGTAAACATTATTTGGGATAAAAATGCTGAGCGTGAAAGTGCATCTCTGCACAATATTAACTTTTGACCCTGTAGTATTCATAAAAACGAAGCTGCATAAGCTGAGAGATTGCAATGTACATACTTCAAGTCTGGATTTGAAGTGTGATCTGATGTTGCCTTACTGACGATTTATACTTTATCTATTTTTGTCATGAACTTGCGCTTGTTTACTGCAAACCGCATATTATGGTGCAAGTAAAATGTACACTTATCATCTCCGTGTGATATAAACATTCATAAATGTCTGCATAACTTTACTTGCCACTACTCCGTGACACCTTTCAGCAGCATGGCTTGCGGGAAACTGAATTCTACATCAGACTACTAGACATGGAAAAGAATGACGAATTCTCTGGAAGTAGAGAGACACAGTCTATGAAAATAATTCTGAGTTGTGAGCTCTGGTGTGGCTCGTGAGCACGTTGTCATCGGTTTTTATATAGCCTGTTATGGAACGTGGCGGTTTACTTTTGTGTGGTTTTATTGCAGTTTGATATAACCTCCTTGGATATATTTTTGTGTGCCGAAATGTCACGTAATCGGATTGAGCATGTTTTAGTTGACTTTATTTGAGAGGTTAAAAGTTTGGCAGCAATTTACCAAATACTTGTAAAAGGTTGTCTCATGGAAGATTATAATCGTCAGGTTTTGTAAGTTTACCTTCGTAATTATTCTGATATCTTTACTGTGACGTATTAACCACAATTTTATAACATATTATTAAATTTCTGAATTATTTTCAATTCTTACGAATTAAGCAAACGTGTACTAAATTTATGTAAAGCTTGCATAATTTCAGCGGTTAACTAAAACAATCTACATTTATTGATCGCTCACTCTTTCCAGTTGAAGGCATTTTATTAGAAGTCAGATGGCAAGGCTAAACGTCACATAAAATTTGTATCATGAGTGACCAAGGCTACGCTCTTTTCTTATTGTCGTCCATTTACAGCCTATATTTGGCCATTGTCCATCCAAAAAGATTTCTTACTACAACTTTAAATAAAATCACAATAAAATCGTTACTAAATCAACAAATTTATTTAATGGAAATAGTTCCTGGAAAATTCAGTCCCTTCATAAGAAGCAAATGCTCTTTAAAATATCTTGGTATATCAGAAAATAAAATTGTGGATTTAACACTACTTTTAGTTGAAAGAACTCATATGATTTTTCGTGCCATTCAGGCAATATTTATTTTAATTTCCGTTTACTCCAATAATAATAGCTACAAAGCTGGTGACAACGTCATAAATATTACATTTTGGTTCATGGTAGTCTTCCACGGGTATATGATAATTTCGTTCACTCGGAACCATTATCACTGTTTTGTGCAAACGATTAATACATTATTTCAGTCAAAGGCGGTCAAATCTTCAAAATATATTAAGGTGTTAATGTTGAACGTGCCCATACTTTGCTGTATAGTGCCATCATTTTATATTCTTCTGGTCACCTTCAAAAATTTAGAACCAATTTCTGCCACTTTATGTCCCTTTCTTGTCACCAAAAACAGTGTAGGAATTGCGATATTTCTGAAAATTGGAATCATCGTTTTTGAAAGTTGGATAGCATTGGTTTATTCGTGCTTTACCTCTCTTGTTCTATTTGACGGCATGTTTGCATGCAATATTGCAATTTACGAAATTACAGTGGAATTTTATAACAATGTTGAGCGTCGTAGAATCTCACCGTTTTTGGTAATTCGTATTTTAAAAGAGTGGATATTGGAATATAGACGACTTCAGATTTACACAGCGTTGGTTAATCAATGTTTTCAAAGTAAGATCGCAGTTCAATTTAAAGCGATTTTGATATCTTTAAGCATATCTTATGGCACCGTTATATTTCATGGACAACTGCGCAAAACAACGTCAATGTTGGGATTCGTTGCTGCTGGATATTGTGTAGTGAACTTGTACATATTAATGATGATAGGCTATTATTTTCCTGGGAGGGCGAATGCAATTAGTAAAAGATCAATTTCTAAATGGAAGCATAAATTTGCTTGGGTTAAATGTGCCAATGTAAATCCAAGATGTAGAAGGGAATGTATGCTGATGACTAGAGCTTGTAGGGATCTAAGGATTTTAATTGGCAGTGTTAATTTTTACGAGAGGAGGACGTCTCTCAACATTTTGAATTTTTTGTTGGAAAAGACTATCAAGCTGGTCCTGTTGTGGTGAAAGCAGTACATAAAATTATGATGAGATGGAATACACGAAGTTATGGAAGAAATAAAGTATATTATCTTATCTCTCCGCCTTCATCGCGTCTTCCAGGTAGAGCGTAAAAACAATTTCCGGTGTCATACTAAAACATTTAGGCATAATTAGAAATATGACTGTAATTCCTACCAAATTACTTTATTGTGAAATGTCCGGACACGCACAGGGTTGAAGGTTAGGTTTGATGAAGATCAGAATGCACCGACAAGTTACAAAAACTAATCGAACTAATTACCTAAATACCTAGAGACCAAATAGAGGTCCGGATCCAAAGTGACTTTTCAAGTATTGCTGAACTCTGAATTATTATTTTCCATCCTGTAACGTTTTATAGATATAATTTGGTATCAGATTCTAGACATTTCGCCTCACAGGAAAAGAGTCCCGAGTGATTACAGTTGTTCGTATAAATTCTGTGACAAACTATGCTTTGCATAGCATGTAGTCATACAGCTCGGCTTTTTGTGATAAAAAGGAAATCTAACTGATAACGATGCAATTATGTAAATCCTAGCAAATCCAAAAGGGCAGGCTAACTCAATAATTTGTCACTAGGAGAATCTGTAATGTTTAACCGTAACAAGTATAGCATTTATATTTCCTCCCATTTTTCCATCAGGCTAAAATAATATCTCTTCTTTCTTATCTCTTTACTCTGCACGGGTTTGTGTGTACCAGTTATCTGAATTCAATTTGCATGTAAGATTTGATTCATATTGACTCTACAAAGCAAATAATAATTGTACATATGGATTATCTAGCTACGACTTCTGTGAGTGATTATATTGCTTATAATAGTAATGACACGGAAGAAACGCTGGAAGAAAATGATTTCACAAGTGAAAATGTAACTATTTCGAAAAGTGTTAATAAAAGTGAAAGTTATCCAGTGCTACGGGTTTTGGTCCATTATGAGGTAATCCTATTGGTTAAAAAATTTGAAGCAATTTTTTTACTCTTTATTGACTCTATTGTGTTTTGTAGATTAAGAAGAAAAAGGAAATTGAGTCGAATCAATTTACTTTTGTTAAATTTGGCGTTGGCGGATCTAGTCGTCACATTTATTATGATGCCCATGGACGTATAATATGTTTATAATTTTACGTAAACCACCAATGGTCAATTATTTGAAGTTGAGCTTTTACTATATTTCTTATCAGATTATTTGGAACGCAATGGTTTCTTGGAAAGCTGGCGATATAATCTGTCGCCTTTTATCATTTTTCCCCGTGTTTGGAATATACCTGTCAGGATTTGTACTCATCTGCATTTGTCTTGACCGCTACTACGCAATTATGAAACCGTTTGGATTTCGAAACGCTGCCGGACGAGTAAAATCCCAGCTTGTATGGCAGCTTGGGGAGCAAGCACACTTTGTAGTTTGCCGCAGGTAAATATTATTCCCCAGAATGAAGTAATTTTTCGTGTTTGCTTGCACAAACTCGTGCGTTAATCCCATTATTTATGGATGGTATCATTTGACTCTGCGCCCGATATTGAGAGCCTCTTGCATTCAACTTCAACCTGTGCATAGGAAGGATCATTTACCATTCTTATAAATAAATTATTTTTATTGCATATTAATTTAAATGCCAGGTATAATTTTTTTTCCTGTACAAACAAAAAAACTCGTTACTTAAAGATGAATCGATAAAGTAGAAGAAACTCAATATTGATTTGGTAACATCATTTTTTCCTAACGTTTGTGAGGCTGTTAAACTTTAACATTTCAAGTTATTTGTATTGTAGCGTCATGTTAATATAAATAAATACTCGAAATATATGTAAAATATGCATTAAGTAAATTAATTTATGACTCTCAACAATATGTTTTTACATTGTCAAAAAATGTTCACCGCAGACCATACTATTCTACATAAATGACAGATGCTGGCAATAAATATTGAAATACGTTTGTGGATATGGAATATGGAAATAGTTTTCTTTTCTTTTTTAACTTTCAGACAATTTTTTCCATGCCATTTACCTTCACCCTGGTTTTGAATTTATTTTTCTTTTCTCATTTTTGTATGTGTGCTCCTAATAATCAACAATATTACATAAACATTTCTGCAATTACAGGAGAAGATGTAAAGGTTACTCTAAAACTTTATCACAGGAGAAGGGACTTCTATCGTAAGAAACCCACGGACTGTAAGTAAATTACAAGTAGAAAACTTCTTTGAATGCTTGCATTATTTTAATGCCTATGAAAAACTAATTTCTAACTGAATTACCCAGTACGCGGGGAATATGTCAAATTTCCACTACTAAAATTTTATCAGGAAATTGTCCACGCAATAAATGGAACAATTATTCCTCCAATAAATATGGATGTTAATGAACTTCAACCTTTCTCAACAATTTACCCATCCGCGCAAGTCTACCAGGGAGCACCTTACCAATTCCTCAAGCTATGGAAA
>JAHZMV010003165.1:0-11411 GCA_027743765.1 Coecobrya sp. COE2 | reverse complement strand
ATCAAACGCCACTGGAAGGGGTTTTGGAGGATTCTCTGGAGTGGATGGAGGCGTTTACATCCGAACTGAGAAAATTTGCGGACACAATTTTAGCCGAGGAGGAACCCTCCACATTGATCCGAGAATCCGCTAGTGAGCCGTTCGAGAAGGGACGACGACTCCAGCATGATTTCGAGCAAGAGCCCAGCCAATTTGTATCCGGAGTATAGCGCTAGGGTCGGCTGGAGGGAAACAGGAGGTGAGTCTATTTTTGGATGGTGTATTCGCATGGAAGTTTGGAGGGAAACTAATTTTTTGGTTGGTTTTTTTTCCGGTGACAAGTGACAAGATAAGTCCGAAAGTTTCGGACCGAAACGCACCAGCCCCAGTGGATTCTTTAGGACGGCGAGAAGCAGACGTTGGAGGGGAGCGTTGTCCGTGACAAGTCAATACGCCGCCAAGTCCACTTCCAGTGGGGACACGGCTTACAAGTTGGTGGTCAACGATTCCTCCCTTTTTCGGTTGAATTTACCTACGGGGGTGGGATTTGGCAGAGTACAGAGATGGGAGTAGTTTCCTACCCTTTGATAACGACAGTTTCCTCCAATTTGAATCCACGTTCGGCAAAAAGATGACCTCCATACCCTCCACATCCGTCCCTCGATTGGAGGAATGGAGGTAATGCTGGACATGAAGCGGATAACCCAAAAGCAAGAAAAAGAACTGAGCGCTATCAAACGACGCCTCAAAACATCGTTTGGAGGGGGAGTTGGAGGAAATGGAGGAACCACTCTAGGAAATTAAGATCCTCGAGATTATGGAGGCCCTGATCGGGCAAACCCTCCAATTCAAACTTAAGAAGCGGTAAGATAAGCACTTATCTTAAAAAAATAATTAAATTAAAAAAATATATATCTATAATTATTTTTTAAATCGACTTTATTTTTTTGTATTACATTTTTTTTTTGTTTGCAAATTTTTAGGAAGCTAAGCTGGGCTCAGGAACAACTTCTCAATCCTTAGTTAAAATATTTAATCACTAATTAAAATTATTTTAATTTTTTTTTCCACGTTAATGAATACGCTTTATGCAAAACTAGTTAAAAATTATGTTTGCTCAAACAAAAATAAAGTTAAATGATATTTATTTATTTATTATTTGTCTTTTTACACAAAAACTGTTAAAACTATTTTCAGTTAATTAAAATTAATATTTTAATCAATAATTAATGATTAATTATTTTTTTTAATTACCCAAATCATAATCCTCTGGTGAGATATCAAACTGGCAGGGATGCCCATGGGGTCAGCAGCATGCTTTTTTCAATGTTCCTCCACAAGTTGCATTTTAATTACAATTAAAAATAATAATAATTAATTTTTTTATAATTTTTTTTTTCTGAGCAGAAGAAAATGTGGTTGGTGCCAAACAGGTTTGAGATGATGGGGTGAGTTGAGATTTTGTGAATGATTGCATTCCAATTACAAAAAATTGGCTGAGATTCCAGGCATTCTAGCTCATGTTGGCCGGAACGTCAGTGAAGTTTGAGCGAGATGGCTCAAGTTGCCTGGTGGAGGCACACCACTTACCTGACACGAGTACCCCTACAGCACACATCAGAATAGTGAAGCTACAGCACGATAATTAAACCATTTAAGTATAACAATGGGTGGGTTCATTCAAATTTTGGTTTATGAGTTAAACACTTTGTTGTTTTAAAATAAACCGTTAAACGTTTTCTTAAATGAGTGACAACTTGTTTGAAAGTTTAAGCAAAATGCTTAACAAGTTAAAAATATTCCGCGAAACATGACTTCCTCTTTTGTCTATTGTAAAAATTAAGCCAGAATCATTCATGCAACAAATTTAGATATCAGCGCTACATTTTCTTTTTTTTATTATTTACACTTTAGATTTAAAATGCCAAAGCCAAATAAAAAGCGATCATTTCTAGAGATAACACTGCTGAGAGGTTGCTTTGAAATTATTCATGCAGGGCATAATAATATTGTAGAGAAAGTGTTGGACGAAACAGTGGAAGATCTTTTTACTATTTACAATTTTCGATATTTCGATCCACGCAGATGGTTGGTCCCGAAGAGTACAGACTGGATATTTAACGTGTTGCCACCATACGACGAAGATCGCTTCAAATATTGTCTGCGAGTTACAAGGATCCAATTCACCAAAACCTTGGCTAATATACAAGATACAGAAGTGTTCAAATCTTTAAATATCACAAGGTCATGTCCAATCGATATTCAATTAGCCGTAGCGTTGTACAGATTTGGAAATGATGGATCTGCATGTTAATACCCAAGCATCTCGGAGCATTTTGGAATTAGCCAAGCAGGGATGGTACAGTTATGCACGGATCGAGTCATCATGGTATACATTTTAAAACCAAATTCGTGCTATAATACATCTTATTTCCATAATTATTATATTCGTTGAACTATAATTGTAGGCACTGTTAACATTACAGAACCAGTTCATACAATGGCCAGACGCTACAGAACGTAAGCAAATTTGCACTAAGATGGAATATGAGCTTCCAGGATGCATTGGATAATTGGATGGAAGCCATGTGCCTCTTTATCAAGCTCCTGTGGATAATCACGAAGCATATTTCAGCAGAAATCAACAGTACGGTATTCATATTCAAGCTTTGTGTGACAATGAACTTCAATTTCGATCGGTTTCTATCGAATACGCGTCAAGTGCACACGACGTAGGGGTATTTGCTAACTCTCTATTAGGACAAAGAACCAGTGAATTCCTATCAGAAGGTCAGTGGATAGCTGCAGATTCCGCCTACAAACTCAGCCAGTATGTAGTGACCCCTTTTAGAGAGAATGCGACAACCGGAACATTATCATTATCACAAAGGCGAAAATTTAATCGTCATTTCTCATGTAATTCGATTTATAATTCACAGCTGTGTGAAAGTGAATGCTTAATCAAAACCGTTAAATATTAAACAAACATTAACATTTACAGGTCACCGAGTCAGAATTGAACAAGCATTTGGAATCTTAAAAAGGAATTTGGCAGTCTCAGAGTGAAAGTGGACAAGATCAAAGGTCTCAGGAAAGCGTGTGAATGGATAACATGCTGTATCATTCTGTATAATTTGATTGAGCCCCAAGAAACCTTAACTTCAGACAAAGCCTATAATCCAAACTCTCCTTCTGATGATAATGATGAATCTTCGGACGAATACAGTAATGAAACAATTCAAAGGGACATTTTATTTAATTCGTATAATGAAAATTACATTGACAAATAAAATGTTTACATAATCGTGTAGAATTCATTTAGTTTATGTTCAATTTTATCATCAAATTTGTCAATTTTCCTTTTCCAAGCGCACCCGTGCCAGTTCTGCATCCTTTTCAATTCGTAGTTTTTCCAGTTCAAATTGATGTTGACTGACTGTACGACGGATTTGCATCTCATCATTCCATTTCTCTCGTTCAAATTCCTTTTGGATTTGCTTCAAAGCGAGTTCTTCCCTTTTTATTTGCATGCAATCTTCTTGCATTTCACTTTCTTTTTCCCATTCCAGTCTTTTCTCTTCGCCAGCCGTTCTGGAAGCCATTGCAGCTTCAAGTGCCGCAGCCGCAGACTTGAGAGGACTCGTTCTTACTTTCTTAGCAATCGTAGTATTTTGTCGTTGATTTGAGACAGGAGTTTGTGCCCGGTTTACTGCTGGAGGATCAGAAGAACCTTCGTCACAAGTTTTTTTCTTTTCAGTGGAATCTCCTTTTTCGGAAGCAATAGTGGACATTACGTGCTCTTCTTCGAATTCTGGTAAGTCATGATGAGCCAAATCAGAATGTAGTAAGTACGGTGGGTTGAATTGAGGTTTGTCACCAAGAAGTTCATCCATCTCCGTTAAATACTTGCAGCGCTTTTTTATCTCGTCTATTGGTAAAATTACAGGTAGGGTAGATAAATAAATGAAAATAATGTTCACGTATAACTAAACGGTTATTTATACGCCATTTGTGTAACATACTCTCAATAGTAGCTGATGCGTTAGTTTCATCTTCCTGGAGGATGCCTTCTCCGGTTTTTCCACGCCATTCCAAAGCGGCAGTGTAAGTTCGCTTAATATTCTTCATGTGCATCACTAACTTATCAGCCGTAACTTTGGAGCATAGTGTTGAAGTTCCCAAAAATCGTTTGTAGTATTCCGGTGCTGTTGGCTTCTGTATTTTTATTAGAAATATCTGTTAAATTCCTTACTACAGTAATATAATTAATTGTTGGATAAATTGTTGTACCTCAAATTCTCTACCCTCTAAGAAAGCACTCCGAGCGTATTCCAGAATCTCTCATTCCATTTCTTCGGTCCATTTGATTCGAGAAGTGACCGTGTTCCGCTTCCGCATCTTGTCATTCTTCTTCCAAGCTTTACAAAATTAAATAAATGAATTATATTTTAAACCAAATCTTTAAAAAGTATTTAAAAAGATACGAGGGATTCGTTTGTACTGCTTACCTACTATTCCCTGTGGCGCCCCGTTTTTTGGAACTCATTCTTCCTTGCTTACAACTGAAATTATTCAGTCAAGTAATTTAAGAAATTGTCGAAAAATCTTTTCAAAATTTTACTTATTTACGGCGGAAGGGCTACCTCTTGAAACACGTCACTGCAGTCACATAAAAAGAGTCTGCAGCGAAATCATCTGCTTAAACTCGTAAATACTACCTTTGGTGTGGTTTAATAGTTTGAGAGCGGTTTAAGATTCCTCTCATACAAAATATACAGCTGCTTAAACCATCGAATTTAAGACCGGTTTATCGGTTTAGCGATTAAACTTTTAAACTCCTATAACCGTTAAACTGATTATCCAGATGTTGAATGAGCCCTCCCAATTAAACAAATTAAAAACAAAGTTAGTCATAATAATAAATAAAATCCTACCAAAATAAAATATAATTGCACGCCAAGATCCCACCATAATTAAAAATTACGTGCTCCCATTAAACTATTATAAAATAGTAAACATTACAATTAAATGTTACTAATTTGACACATTGCAACAACAATAATTTTACCAATACAATTAATAATTTAATTTACAGGTTACGATGAAACAAATAGTAAAATTAAATACCACAATCAATACAACGATACAATAGATTTAACTAAACACAGCTTTACAAATTCAATGCAGATCAACAGCACAATTAACAATACAACAAAATAATGTTTAAATCAACTTTTATTTGCATTCAGTAGAGCATCAATACGAATAGTGAGGGTGAGATTAAAAATTCAATTTATTTTAAGCAAAAGTGTTATAGCAGTTTTGTAGCTTGTTAAAAAGCTTCAAAACATAATAAAGATAGACGAAGGATGACGGTTCTGAAGTTCATGGTTAATGTTTCTCTTAATGTTAGGAGGATTTTCACGCTTATACATAAACGACATTTTTTGTCGGAAAAAATGCGACTTGCGATGCAGTTAACGAATAGTTTCGAACGAACGATGAATATGAAAAATTTCCATTAAAAATAATGAATAAACGGTCGTACGTTTTATCAGAAAATTCGTAAAAATTATATGAACTTTTTTCGAGTATTTCTACCACAATTAATGATATTTGATATCCATAATTTTTTCCGACATATATTCTTGCAACCGTAACGGAATCCGTGAGACCCACGAAAACGTTTCATGCATCGAACCTAATCGTTAACTGGATCGCGATAATGTTATTTATATTCACATCAACCTTTTTTTGTTGCTGCTCGCGACAAATATACAATATTTAGGCGAACTGTTTGACGGACGTAGGAACCATTTTCAAATATTTTGCTAACATAAGAATGACTAGCTGATGCAGTATTCAGTATCATTGTAATTAATAAAGATAACATGGAGCCAGTAAAAACAAGACATGTTTAAATTGAAAATATGCAAAAAGTGCAAGAATATTAAATGTGTAAGATTTCAAGATATCATTTCGTATCGATGGTACACGTGGAAAAATGTTGTTGTTTATTACTTTAGCAAGAGGTCATGAATTAGCCATTTTAAAGGATATTATTTCCGTTAAAGTCGATAGACATTCCACCTTTTCTTTTTTGTCTCTAATTTTCTCGGCTCCTGTCCCACTCAATGGCTATTATTAGAAAGGGTTAAGTTGGACTTTGTCCTTTGAAAAAAGTTGAGCTGATCGAAAAAACTACCTAAAATATTATTAGTATATAAGCTACAATTGGAAAAGTAAAAAAACATTTAAGTCAACCCAAAACCGATGTTGAACCGTTTTTCCTTTTTCGTTGCACTTTTAAGATAAAATGGAACAAAAAGGAAACAAAGGTCGCGGCATAAGAGAAAAAGGTCGCGGCTTAAGAGAAAAAGGTTGAGGATTAAGAAAAAAAGGTTCAACATCGATTTTTAATTGAATAGAATTGTAAAGCATATCTTTGAGGACGCACTGTATGTAAGCAGAATTGCATCAAAATCGGATCGATTAAAATTAGTTCTAGAATTCATAATATGAAGCTAAGATCATAAAATAAATTCTAATGGTGTTATAAACTGTTGTGGCGAAGGAATTGGGTATTTCGAAGATACTAGTTTCCTAATTTGAACCAACTAGATTTAAGTAATATCTCATTGGATATTATGTTAAACTTAAAACCTACGTAATGGAGAATGCTTGGTGGCGGCGTTTGTAACGTGCCTATTTGTTTGCTTCAATGGTGACTGGACCTTCAAAATGCACTCTGCATTTTTTATGCACTCTGTCTGTCAGTTTGAAAAAGTGTGCCTCAATTTTACTGAGCTATCGATGTGGCAGTACTAATTATATTTGTCACAAATATTAAAAACTCAAGCCTTCATTATTCAGTGATACCATTCATTAAACGCTTTTAAAATTCTCATTGACGATGTCTATATGCAGCTAAATTTTGCCATTTAACGATATCACTTTTTCATTTCCATTCCCTATATTGGAATAAAATATTGACTTGGAATGGTGGATGCATTTTGCTGATAAATATTTAAGTGTGCACTAATTTGTTGTTGTAATGGGGGATATACTTAAGTAGTGTTTCATGTGTGGATTCCAGAATACGAAATGATATTTCGCTTTGGTCAAAGTGTATCCTTTTGCCATACCTAACTGATTACACCAAAGTATTTAAAAACCTATTACGCAGCTCTTAATGTATTGCATTTTTAGATAATAACAACCCGACCGTTTAGTGTTTGTGGCTGCTTGATTGATTAATATTAGCCTTTTAATCCATTCCCAGTTCATCGGTATCAGTGCCAGAATTAAACCATCATACATCACGCGTTCGTCAAAGATATAGCAGTGGACTGATTGAAGAGCTAACGCATAAATCCCTATACATATAAGCAATATAATAGCGGCGAGCTAGAGCCTCAAATTATCTGCAAGGTCATACATATTTCTTAAAAAATAATTGTAATCCACTTTCTAATAATGGCTGGAATTTTAATTGCATATAATTGGTTCTGTCATATTTATGAAAATAGTCCAAATTTTCCAGCAGCGCTCTTCAATATTGTATTGATATCGTCTCATTACCATTACATATAGATATCTAAAACCATGTATCAACTTCTGTAAATTGTAAAATTCCTGAATTACTTTTTTATTTTTTCAATTTCAAATAAAATATTATCATTTGCTTTCTACATTCCGCAGAATACTCGTAATGTAAGCATAGTGGCGTGGCATTCTACTTGCTCGTAGAATATAATTATGCCATAATTTGTTGACTCAATGAAGCTTTTACTTATCCGATGCATTTCAATGCTTTCATCCACTTTCTTATTTATTAGGTAGGCGGAGGTAGTCCAGATACCTCATTAGATTGGTAGCGGGTGACTGGCCGGCCGGCCGTCGCCCCGATAACTCGAACACCGTTTGGGATATTCGAAACGGTTTTAACTAGTCGATAGACAAATGTCTGGCTCAAACATTAGCATCAGCAGTTTGACCTCTTGACATCAGGTCATATTCAGGGGTCAAATTTAAAAAAAGGGTTTTTTCCAGCTTATATGTAATGTATACGAGCATTTATTCATGAAAACCTAATTTGACCTATCTTGACCTCAAGGTCATACAGAGGTAAAATGTTTAAAAGTGCTCTTTGGGGCTGAAACTTGATATTTTGGAATGTTTTACCCCCATTAACTAACTTGACCCATCATGACCTCAAGGTCAAGTAAAGGTCAAATGCAGTAAACATGCTAATTTTAACTCCCAAATCTCCGGCTACCTATTTAAACCGTTTACAATGGCTCGTTTTAATCATTAAAACATTTCCGTAATATTTTTACTAAAAAATGTAAAGTTTAATTTCCGTGCTGTAGGGGTACTGCATATTTTGTATGGCGAAACTTTGTCGAAAAATGTTCTAACTTCAAGCACGTATCTAAACAATATGACGTGCTATTTTGAGCAGGACTTATATGATGGCCTTGAAATCACATGTTTTACTTCATTCCACCTGTGCATTCAGCCAGAGAAAGTTGAGTTAAATATTTTGTTCCATTTTAAATTATTTTTTAATTGTTTTTCGTCTCCATTTGAGCTCCTCTTTAGATATATTTTTTTGTGCAAAGAATAATTAAGTAGTTAGAGTCGTTACAATGGCCACACAAAAAGTTGGAGCGCCCCAAAGTTGTTCGGACGCCGAAGTTGAAAAGTTTAACGAAACTCTACATTTTGCTCTGGGTGGCCTGCGCTTTGTAGCGAAACGATTAACTGAAGTGAAAAGTAGTTTAGTGAAAATGTCAAATAAATTATTCGCCAACACAATGCTTGGTGAGCTAAAGAAAAGTTTTGAGAAGCTGGTCCCATTTTCGCCAAGCGTCGAGGACATTTTCGTTTACTCTGGA
The DNA here is from genome assembly GCA_027743765.1 of Coecobrya sp. COE2. NCBI lineage: Eukaryota > Metazoa > Arthropoda > Collembola > Entomobryomorpha > Entomobryidae > Coecobrya > Coecobrya sp. COE2. The sequence goes on along the minus strand of JAHZMV010003165.1, from coordinate 2,532 downwards.
GATTGTGACAAAACTGCTCGTACAATGATGAAAAGCGCTGGTGACAAAATTTTGGATCTTGGCTCTTCCATAATTGTGGGTCTAATTGTTTCCTACAACGGATGCCGGCTTCAAGTAAACGATACCATCGTTTTGAGTGGAAATCCAAAATTAATGGTAATTTGTCATATAAAAAGAGTTAATAGACATTTGCTGTACGAGCTTTCATGAAGGACCAATTTGGTGATTTGTCCACGTTCATACGTCCAAGTAATTCACTTTGGTCCAGCAACGAGTTTTTCATGACAAATTTTATGGAAAATGCAAAACGTTTAAAGATCGAGATTGTTGAGGGAAGTCTTGCAAAAGGCAAAGGATACATCTTAAATCCTGAGGGACTTTTTGGGCGGCATGATTTTATATCAGATAAGAGCAGTCAGAAAAAATACTTCAAGGAAGGAATGATCGTCCCCCCTTTCCTGGTTTTTAAAGTCAAGCATGAGGGACTCCCTGCTTCCTGGTTTTGGTTCAGTCGACCGGTAATCGTCAAATCGGTAAGTAATTAGCCATAATAATGAAGTTTGCTCTTGGCTTTAATAATTTCGATGGATATGATTTTTAATCATGATTATTATATTTTTTTGTACAGAACGGAGCTGAAACGCTGACAAATCTAAACCCGGCTAGAAGGATGGCTGAAAAGGCAAAAAACGTTGTTGGTCCAAAGATGGAAGTCGCTGGTGCCGTTGCAGTTAAACTGGAGCGAGAAGATATGGAACCCGTGATGGCTGACATGTCGTTAGTTGAGCAATTTAAAATGTTAGCTATTGATGAATCAGAATGAATATTTGTTTCATGATTTTTGCTTTTGTCTTGTTGAGGGAATAAAAATGGTTATATATGCTAGGATTAAAAGAGAATAAAATAAGTAAAAAATATTCCAATTGAAAAAAGTTACAATTAAGTAAAATTATAACTTGTTAGAATAATTATAATATATTTAGAAAGTAAATTATTAGCTAATTATGTGCTAATAGGGTTCCGGTTTGTCTAAAATCTAAGTTACAATTAAGTAAAATCATAACTTGTTAGAATAATTATAATATATTTAGAAAGTAAATTATTAGCTAATTATGTGCTAATAGGGTTCCGGTTTGTCTATTCATCAGTAAGCTTTACACTTGCAAAGTATTTGTATTAAATAATTTTTTAAATGAAAATTGTCGTTACAAATGTATTAAGAATAAATAAGATTTCATTGTTAAATTACAAAATAAACTAACGAATTTCACAGAAAAAAATTATATTTGTCTTACGATGCAGAAACATAAATTAGCATAAATGGATGGACTATTTCGTCATAAAAAGTTGCACACATTTACTTAATTTATCCTGTCAGTTTGAAATCATGCCATAATTTTCTTGCAGTGCGTGCAAATAACGGAACTTGAAAAAAACTGCAGTTTTATTCTAGAATAAAAAAATGTTGGGATATTTTAGCAAAAAAGAGACTGAATCTGTAATCCATTTATTACGAAGTTTAAATAAATATAGGAAAATAACTATGTAGTTTAACCAAATTCTGCCGTTATTGCAACAATTTGTGATGACATTTAAAAAAAATATTTCATTTATAGATAAGACAGTCTGAGAGCAATAAAATGTTGAGAGGTGCATAGGAAAACGAACGTGATTGATTTTTCGCGTTTTACGTAATCTGTAGTTGACAATTAGGCTTGCAAAGGCAGAGTAAACATACGTACATATTATATACAAGTTAACCTAGAATATATTGTCCAATTGGATATATCATAATTTTAAGAGTTTGCACTAACTAAGATTATACAGCATTGCGTTAATATTTCTGGCAAACTAATTGTTGCTTCCTATCAGTCTAGTGTAGTTTATTTTACTTGGGTAGCTCTCCGCTGCGGTGTATCCTTTTGATGCCCGAAAACTTAGAAGAAAAAATTCCCAAATGGTGTTTAGAATATTTTACCAGGGGAATATAATACGCACCTTAGCACAATATTGTGCTATGATTACAGACTGAATGATATCCAAAAACATGATTTTATTGTTTACAAGTGTCCAAAAGTTGTTTCTCTCATGGAGTTTAGTATTACCATATACTGTACTGGCTTTGATAAATAGCAAACAAAACTAAATTTTAATTATAACACTTACTGTGAACGAGAATATTGCATTTTTATAGTTTTTAGTTGTAAAAAATGTTCCTTATGACCAATAAACCAAGATTTCGCTAAGAATTTGTAGGATCATTGATTTTGATGCCCTAATTAGGAATCTGCACCTCACATGCCACAATTGTTGATCAATTGTTGTGATTTGTTGAAAATTTTAATTAATTTTTTTAATTAAAATTATTTCTTAAATGGCATATAATATATGTTTTCAAACTATGATATGCGTCTTTATACCTAATGGTAGTGTATATCATTTATAAGGTGGTAGATAAAATATTGAATAACTTTGTGTGGTCATCTTACCAAATTCTTCGCATTCCTCATTATTACAAAGTTTATTAGTATT
>JAHZMV010003163.1:0-14382 GCA_027743765.1 Coecobrya sp. COE2 | reverse complement strand
CATGATGCGTATACAAATCATACGTCTCTCTTTTCAAGTAATTCATCCAGCAACTCTTGCTGCTCATTTAACATTTTCTCTTATCTTTTGTTGTTGTGTTGTTCTAAAGAAGTGAGTCGTGTACTTTGAGTGTACGCCCAGTTTTACCCTCAAATTACCATTAGCGCAAGAAGTCTTTCTACCTAGAGAAGTACTTGTGTAGTAGTGAAGTGGAAGGGAGCGAAGAAAAAGGAAATACTTCTGTCTTTTGTTACGGTTGTATGGTATTAGGTATATTAAATACGTAATGATAATGTAAGAGTGAAACATTAAAAGTATGCATATAAAATGTAGCAACAACTGTGAACACTAAAGAATGAGAATTGAACCTTAGGTTTCTTATTTTCAATACTACATTCCTTTTCTCAAATATCCAGTATATAATATTATATGCATCAACTAAAATTTTACGGAATTGTTAATATATGCATGTACCTATTTATGAACTCCAATATTATGGAAGATAACAAAATCATATACATATATGTATACAACTATGTATGATTATACTTCATGGTAACGTGTCCGGCCATTTGGCTATCATCCTTTTTAAAGATCCATTACTTTTCCAAGATTTTCTTCAATGGAGACACCAAAACAGCGTTGCATTGAATTAAATATCACTCAGCAGTATTAAGCCTTAAATGAAGAAGCCATTTTATTCATAAGAATATATAAGGATGTATATAATATGTATCTGTCTAACCGTTCATCTGGTTAGTAAATGAGGGAAAAGCCAAAGTGTGTGACTAAATGTAAAACCAAAGAGTTCAAATCAAGGAAATATCCTTTGTTTATCCGGTTATTTGTACATACGTCAACAGTTATTGCGTTATTGAATAGCTAAAAGAGAACTTGTCAGAATGAGTATATCAAAAATTCTAATCTTCAACTTCCCTTCCTTCCGTTGAGTTTTAGTCAATGTATTGTTAATTGCAGCATACAAATTGTTATTAAAGAACATTTATGTTCTTTGAATTGTCACAGAATTGTTACATTCAATATGAATTCAATTAAGTCATAAAATATGATTCTTGTAATAGAATGATGCGAAGATGAAAGCAGTTCCTTTTCTCATCACTAAATTGTCAACCTGTGTATCTCCACTTCGGCAGCAGTAGAACACTCAGCCAAGGTCAATGTAATTAATTGTTGGTAGAAACCAGCAACAGGTTATTCTGAGTTGGTACATACGGTTGATGAATTCTTTTTTCATTTTTGATGCAATAGTTCGAGCAAGGTTAAGCAAATATATATTAGGTTGATAGATGTATGCGTGTCTACATGCTATTGCTTTGTCTACACAACTTACATGTAACGAAAACGCTTTTTCAGAAGTCATGGTTTGGAGAATCACGTAAAAAGAGTGGCAGAAGATGAAGCCACTGCAATTGTGCACGATGATTATACCATTTATCTCTGAAATTCATCCGACAGACCGACCGGTCTATCTCATACTGTCAGTTGGATGGAAAGAGTTAAACTGAGGTTGGATGTTGGTTTTTTGGGTTTTTGTTGTTGTGAAAGCCATACTTCATCGTAGATATTAACTATTATGCAAGGTATGTTACACACATGAAAAACTTGGCCGTACACGCATGATGATGTTTATGATGATACATCATGGAAAGAAGAACCGGAAAAATTTCCTGACAAAATGCATCATTATCTTGATGATAGCCTTGTTGATTTGGTTATGCAAGGAAAGGTTGATGTTGATTATGAGAAAGGTGTATGGCTTTACATGTACAAACTTCCACAGATGCATAAAATGCTCGTTTTACCTTCCCTAGCTTCATCCACTTGATTGTTTAGAGTGTTGCTTTTTATTTTTTATGAAGAATAAAAGGGGCTGTGGAAGTAATCATTAGGTTGCAAGTCACAAGTGCTAAAGCTTCTGAGAGAGAAATGTGTTACTTTGCATGTATGTAGCTCTGAGTAAAATCAAGCAGATTTCTTACAATTTCCTACCGAGCTCGAGGAAATGATGATTAAGATTGTATAAGGTACAGTGAATATGGGTATTTTATAGTTTGGTATATTTGGATTTTGTATAATATTATGGTTTAGTGAAGAAAATGAGAGATTTTTCATTGTGTTCAGTATCATCATCGTTTTCTCATCCTCTTTGTTTTTTTCTTGACGTTGGACACGGATAAAAATGAAAGCATGTAAAATCCCATTTTATTACCTTTTGTTTGTGTGAAACTGGGCTCCTCGGTTGGTTGAGGTCGTTTTATCTGACTCAGAGAGCTCATCTCTCTTTTGCTGCTGCTATGTATGAACAGATATATAATGACAAGTAGCAATTTACAAGTCGATTATTTGCACGAACTCAAGATTAGTCGCTATCAGTCTCGCATCGCTCACTTATCGTGTATTAAGTTTTTTTTAATACGTAAAGGGCAATTTTCTTCATTCCATTTTACTTATCGGGCAAGTATTCTTTTAAGCTCTGGAATATTGAAGACGAAATAGAAGTTGGAGTATAGTATACTGTATAACAATCTGTCTAGCAGTTTGGAAGAGGTACTATCAGCAGCTATCTGTCCATCTTTTCAATCACTTTGCCCAATTTCATGTAATTACGAGAAGATAGACAAATTTTCTGTAAATGACGAAGAAAAAATTTGATGATGTTATTTTGTCTGCCGACGAAGGAGAATCTTACATAAAAAGGAGCGAAACGACTTGACTGCATAATGAAATGTTTCTTAACAAACCCATGCATATTAAAATAATGTATGCATTACTATTTACATCCATTCCATATGTGTGACACAAGAATGCCAATTTAGGGTCAGGATTGGAAGAAAAATGAGTATTATTATTGCATGAAATATTGGCATACAAGATTTTCAATGTATTCTTAAGGGACACATGTGTGTGAACCCTAAAGTAGCATTATGTTAAAAATAATTAGCATCGTAAATTTCTTAGCAAGTACAAAGTAACTTTACCACTGTAAAATAAAGTAATATATGAATGGTTGTATTTTTTTATTTTGCAGATGAGTCCAAATTTCCAGAAGCGCTGCCAGACACAGACCCTTGGGCATATGACGTTACTTGGTTTCAGATGGAACCCGAAGATGCTTACATTATCCGTGGAAAGCCTGCCACGTTAACGTGTAGAGTGGCATCTGCTCTTAAAGTAAGTTATATTCTGTTTGTCATGTTGTTTCCTTCCAAGTTATTGCTTACACTTTATGCACACATATTTATGAGCTCGTTTTCTATGCATATAACCGAACAGATATGACTTGTGTACCAATGATGTCCTATAAGTTGCCTTATTCTTTATGTTTATCCATCGAACCCTTTTTCTCACTTTTTCTTTAAAGTTTAGAGTTAAAGTGATGTCCTCCTTTGCTGTTATTCTACCTCCATGAATCTTCTTTCATGTGGATATTGTTATATATCTCGATCCTCTCTCCTCTCAAAAAGTCGGCCCCTTTTTTCTCCGTCAGAAAAATGCTTTGACGATTTCTCACACGCACTAAGTGTAAAGGCAGGAAGTTTTATTTGTAAATCGGTTCCTTCGGGGTTTTCTTCTGTTGCCAGAAACGGGGTTTATAGATCGTATTGCGCTATTCTTTCACATTCTTATGTAACACACTGACTTTGTTAGATTTTTTTGAAGATCCATACGTAACTGTGAAAAGCAAGCACGCGGATCATGTACATGTTGGTATTGCTACATCAATGCCCAAACGACGAATTTTTTTTACCCTAGTGGCAGAATTTTCTTTCTGGTCGTTGTACGCACTAGTGGCGAAATCCATCTTAATCAAAGACTGATAGAAAAGCCGTTTCCTTCCTTTTTCTTTTGAAATATTGTTTGCATGTTGTAGAGCATGGAGAAAAGACTATCCCAAATTCTTGATTTCCTCCTTGACTGCTCAAGTGCATGTCGATGTTGTTTGTGAGATCCTTTCTGGTTTCGCGCAAAAGGGATGAATGTTTTATAGCTGAAAATTCCCAGCTACAAACATTGACTCATAGCCAATCTAGTCAATCTATCCTTTCTAAAAAATTAAAGTTGCTATGTCGTGTCTTATTGTGCATCATTCTTCGTGTGTCCCTGTGTCAACTTAACTTCCTTCCTAACTTGTCCATGTCCCACATAAATGTATTCCATTATGAATGTACTCAACAGAAAAGGAAGCCTTATGTTCACGCGAAGAGAAATACAAAATAGGAGCATCATCATAAATGGATGGATAAGGATCTAAAATTTACATAGCAATATCGATATCACTTGTTATTCTACCGCGCTTCCACTACTCCTTTCCTTTACAGACATATGTAAAAGGCCTGACAGAGACCATGTGCCTTATTGCCACTTATTTTTTTATGACTTCCCCTCTGACCTGGTTTTCTATTTTCTCGACGTGAGTTCCCTTCCGCTATGTAATAATGGTAATGAAAGATGAAACGCTAGGAGAACCATATCGAATTGTAATTTCACAAGCGCACTGTGTGATGTCTTTTCCAAACAGAAGTAGTAACAAAAAATAACCGACAAAACAATAACGATACACGGATAGTGTTCGTCATGTACCGGGAGCTAGTTGCTAGCTGTCTCATCATCTCATCACTGCAATTTATACTAGTCGTTATGATATTGCCCGTATTATTATTACTGTACTCATCATCACAATTTGTATTCTCTTTTTTGTCTTTTCCAGGTCTACTTCAAATGCAACGGAGTAGTGGTTCCTAACAAGCGGCAGACGTTCAAGAGTTCAACACACGAGAACACTGGAGCTCCAATTGTAAGCTTATTAGCATTTTTTATTCTCCTACCAGACTTGTATTTTTAGTCAATTCCATTTCACGATACATTGTAATAATTCCGCTGCTCTGGGCTCATGAATGTGCGCAACATCAAATAGCAGCGGAAAACAACAGGACAACGAGTTCGGTTTCCTATTAAATTCATCAGTTTTTGTGTCTCTTCCTACTTAACTTACATTAGGAACACTCCTTTCTAAATTGCGTAGATTTTTATGTGTGATACGATACTACATTCACAACAGGCATGCAAACCGATCCCATATTTATAAAATACTAGTTTTTTTATTCAATGTAATGAAATGGCTATGTCGTGACATGACATCCTCCTTCTCTAGCTTTTTTCATAACATCGTCTCTCTCCTCCGCACCGGAACTATTAAGGCAGCAGCAAAAACAGTATTAAACTCTGCAGAGCATTGGTACATGTTCGTTGAACTATTATGAGATTGTAGATTTGATACTCTGCAAAATTTTCGGAAACGAGCTTTCTTCATTCTCTCGTCTTATTTTTTCCCATTTCGTTCTGAATAAATAACGCACAAAAGAAGCCGAGAGAAGGGAGTTAGACAGAATGAAAACTATGACATGAAGGCAAGCTCATTTTATCATCACGACTGGTCGAAGCCTAACAGCCTAACAGTGTGAGTGAGCCTTTGCAGAAACTTTTGGTGCTGTTGTTGGTTAGCGATGATAGCGAGAGTGATATATACCATATAGCCCCTATATCGCCACAGTACAAAAACTCTGCTATACTATGAGATAGTTTTTGTAATGGAAGAGGCTCAGTCTCAACTCAATCATATTTTCCAAGAAGAAAACGTACCGAAATAGGGTACAAAGAAGCCCAAGAACATGTGTTTCTATTCGTGTAAATGAGCGTCATTTTATTATGACGGGCTTTAGTAGTTGTCGACGTGATAGTAGTCGTGTTGTAGTGGTGGTAGTATGATGGTGCCCTTCTTCATCATCGCTATCTAACATCACCATCATGATGGCACGACACACGATTATGTGTTATTATTATGATTATCAAAAAGACTGGCGGTGATGGGATGATGACGGTACTACCGACACTACTATGTTCATTCTTTCACAAGAAAGGCTATAAAAAGTCTAATAATATAATATGTCGAAAATATAACTTAGAAGAATCCATCCTCTCATTTATGCCTCTTGTGATTTCCCCATCACACGTATTCACGTTTGTCAGTGTTATGGACCATGTAGGCTGTAAGCGAGAAAACCTGAGAAAATAACTGCAGTCTTATTTTCTTCAAAAACTGCACAGCGGATGTTGGTATTATTGGAAGAAAGAAGAGACAAAGTGTGTACGAAACTTGAATACGATAATCAAGCAACAAATGTATAAACGCAGGTTTGCACGAACAACTAGAAATAGGAAACAGAAAACTTGGTGCATGGATGCGTGCACAAATATTATATGTTATTATTAAATTGGATATCGTATTAATTTCAAACAAATCACGTTATTTGTGAGGAACACGGTGAATAGTTACCCTTGAAAACTGTCTTACTGTATTTTGGGATTCTAGATTTTTTTGCTTACGAGTTGTGCAAGTTGCTAATTAATAATAAAATTTGCGGACAAAAAAGGCCATTGTTAGTTGTTGGAATATGTATCACGTAGAATATTAGTATATACACTGCATTCTGCAATACCCATATAGAAAGTAGATCGATTCATTAAAAAATATGGAATAAGTTACCAGATGCTAGGTGCCCCTCTTATCCATTCCACAAAGGAACAAAGCAATTTTTGTCACCACATCTACTATTTTACTTAAGTATAAATTTTGAAATTTTTATTCGTATTCCTCTTTACTCTCCAAGACAAGCATCTAATATCAAAACTCGGGTATTATTGTTGTGGGCCCTATTGTGAGTAGACACTGTGTTGGCGTTTTTGTTTGAATCATGCCGACATGATCAAGAAAATGAGGCTTATGCATAATTTAGAAATGAGTAACGCAGACAAGTTTTATTTGGTTATCAGTTCTGATACGTCATGCTTATATAGCATGAAAGTTAAGTAAATATTATAGGAAGTTAGCTACGCTTCCCACTGTCTCCATTACTGCTGCTGTAAATGATTATGATGATTTTTATGATGACAATGGAGATGAAGATTATAAAAATACACGGATGCCAGCCAGGCAATGCCTCGTCATCATCATCATCATCCTCATCATCATAGTCTTGCCACTGCACTGTTCATTCTGTTTTCATTTTCCTTATCTAACTCTCTGTTTTATTATCAAAGGCCAGCTTTTTGTATACGTTGTCGCTTTTGGCGCTGCTGGAGGAGAAAAAGGGATGTCACGATCATTATGCTGCCACAATTCTTAAAGTTGACAATTTATTTTGGAAGTAGGGATAAGTTAACAAAAAAACAAGACTCCTTTATATTACTTTCTTAAATAGAAGTCATCTGTAGGCAGCCATCCTGGCCACTGTTCAAAATACAGCAACTTTACATTATTTACCACTTACACCACTTTATACGTGTCGGAGAAACTGAGCACTGGAAATTGTCAGTTGACTCGTCATCATAAACTCATTAAAATATCATACCTTTTAAGAGCATGAAATGCATATATTGACTATGACAGTTTATACTAACTTGAGCAGGCGGTTTGTCTACAAGGGAAAATAGTTAAACCAGTAGCTTCCCTTATATCTATACAAAGTATCAACGATACAGTTCCTATTAAATGTTTTATGTGCTTTTGTAAGTGATGATATAATCCTTTCCACAGAGAGTTTGTTCTTCATATTATTATTTTTAGTCTCCCTCTCTCTCTTACATCAAAATGACTGCGTTATTTATTTTTCTTTCTTACAAAACTTTACAGACGGAAGTGCAACTAAATGTATCCCGTGACGAGGTTCAAGAGCTTCCAGGGTCGGAGAAATATCGGTGCGAGTGTGTCGCCTGGAATAAGCGGGGAGCGAAAAGGAGTCAGACTGCCATCGTCGAAGTTGCATGTAAGTGACATTTTAACACATTCTTTCTACCACCGCCACCAATGCACTCTTACACCCATTTACCATAATCATCAAGCAGGAGAGCATAATGTATGGCTGCATAAGTAATGCGTTTCAAACCACCACCCCTTCCCTTTCTCACCTACCCACCTTACTATCTGGAGTTGAGTGCTCAAGTTCTTATTTTTTCGTTTTTATGGTAGCAATGCATTTAAGATGCATTACAATAAATAAAAAGCAGAAACTTGTATTTGACTTGCTTCGTACTATTCGCTATCAAAACTTATACGGATATATCGAGTCGCCAAACAATAATGGTGCGACACTAACGGCACAATCAGCCCTTTCTTGTAAGAAAAAAACTCGGCGGAATGCTTTTTGTTGGTGCTATTTTGTTAAGGAAGGAAGATGAGATGCGACCGTGTGTAGTGCATATTATTATATTATGCACCCCTCTTCTCATCCTTCCCTGTTGACTGTTGTTGATGCTTTTCGCTTTATTTTGATCTAATAATAGCTGAGTAGTGTGACGGTAAGTACTGCAGTATTTTCGTGTATTGAGTGTAAAGTAGAGAGTGAAGGAGAAAATTTTCACCATTTTCACGATAGAACCTGGAGAAGACACAAGTTTGGGTATAGTAGTAAAGAAGACAACCGATCAAACCAGATATAATACCCTGGTCTCACTTTGATTGCATGGTTGTATATTCCGAGAAAAATATGTTAAGAATGGATTTAAGACAAGACACCATGCTCAAAAGATTTTTTGGAAAGATAAGGAAAGATGATAGTGGTGTGCTATTATTATGATGAGGGGAAGGTTGAACACATGGACGAAAATATTGGCTTAAGCCTTTTGTTGTGTCCTTATTTACATACGACGTTTTTATCGGCGAGAAAAGACGCTATGAGGATATTAACTGTAGTATAGTCATCATTCTGGTTGACTTGCCTGCCACTTTGCAGGGCCTTTTGGATGATTCTAGTTGGCGGCTGAGTATATAGATTGATAGTTGTTGTGTGAAATGGAAATGCTACGCCAAGCCGATGAAATGACTCGCGTGGAGAAAATAAGCAACTTGCGCAAAGCTGGTTACAAACGGATGGTGTATAATGCATCAAATAATGCATATTAAAATGTGTTTGCTAACTGTATACTTGCCTTTTGGCAGTCACCGCAATGACTTTCTTGTTACTGGCATTGTCAACGCTTCAAAACAACAAGATTTAATTTAGTTTCATTTTTACTAACGTATGTATTTGAATTTGCAAGAGTTTTAAAATTTGTCATTTTGAAGAAAATATCATATTATCTCACTGTGTGAATAATTCAGTTTTTAATAAGGACTGGATGGTCGTTCTTTAGCCATCTAGGAATTACTCAAAAAATAATTTATAGTGCCTTATTGGAAAACTGCAAAGGATTCACATATTGTGATGATATTTATTAAAGTACACATTATTTCAAGATCATACTTTTTTCTTGTCATCAAAGTAAATAATGTAAAAGAAATAGTAATGCATTACTCTTTCATACTTTGTTTGTTGTATATACGCATAATCATTCCAAAATGATAAAATTCAGGCGTTACTCACATCACAGGAGGAGGAGAATGATGTATGTGCCCATCAGCGTATGGAATTAATCACTTTGACATATTGAAATAATACTCACATCTACGTATATAATTTAAGAAAAATATAAGGCCAAAAACAACGTGAGTACATACATCATCAGGTTTTCATGTGCAAAGTTGTTTTGAACTAGAAAGAAATTAAAATGCTTTTCGTCTTCTACGAAATAAATAATTGTTTTTCTGTGATGATTTGTACGTGTCCTCTACACAATTCTTTCCGTAGCTGACACAAAAGTTGGATTCAGCAAATAAAATATATTACGGAACACACCTTCCCTTTACTGGTGATGCTGACCCGACAGGTGAATAATTTAAAGTAGAGAAGCAGCATACAGTCGCAATGTGCAAAATGAGACTTCGAAAAATTTAGTACGTAAGTTTAAATGTTTGTTTGCAAGGAAAGTAGCCGAAAGGTACATATAGGAGCCGAGAAACACTACTACGCACACACACACGTACATAAAAAGTAACAAAATAATTGCCCGGAATTAGACATAAAATGTAAATAAACGTGTTCAACCGGAATGAACACATATTAGAGCCCCTATTATTAAGTAATACTTTATATTATTATTGCATTGAATTCATACAATGAAAATGTTCATATTCTTACAACTCCTACACTTCCATGCCACCACCAACGCAATTTCTCTTTTCTCTTGCAAATGAGATATGTCCTTTACAACCGTAATAAATGCGTAAAGTGGTCGACTCCTGTCCACAATTCAAGACAATATTTCATTTTCGTCCAAGTTCACGCACACAGGAAGAGGACCAACATACCGAGATAGGACATGCGAGAGTGGAGCCATGATATAGAAAATGCTAAACAACTGCTCCAACTAACTGAAGAAATCCGCTTTTATTCTCCTTTCGTACAACACCAGCTATAGATTTGCTTGGCGACTTTTTTTCTTGTAGGTATATTTTCATAATTCAATATATTATATGTTTTCATGTTACGCTTCACGCCAGGCGTAGTATAATCCATTAATAAAAATGTGCGAAAAAGAGTTATCCAAAGAAGGGAAGAATTTATTACTTAATATTCCTTCCTCAGGCTGGTTGGCCTGACTCGTTTTTTACAAGCCATGTTAGTGCACACTATACAACATATAGCACATATAAAATGCAGCCTACATAAACAGTCATTTAAACAGACATCCGTATTTACCTTTCAGGAGGACGTTCATGTTTAGAAACCTATAAACGATATAAAAGCTTTTGTATTTCTTCCTCCTGTCGAGGTAGTAATAACAATATAGATGACTACATTTGCAAGGCAACACTGGAAGCAGCAGTAGCTGCTGTTGAATATCCCCGTTCTTCTGTCTGTTTGCAACGTTCTCTCGCTTTGGTATAAAGAAACCACTCAAATACCAAAACGAAACCAAGTACATTAAAGCGCACTGATAGAAGTACAAGTTTCCTATTATTACTGGCATATCTATATTATGTACATGTATTGTGTGTGTGGTGAAAATAATAATTCTTATTGCGAAATTGTATGTCTTTCTGTCTCTATTCTCCTGTCACAATGAAACCCATTTTCATTTAAAATGAGATTTACACCGGTAGAACAGCATAAACTAGTGTGTTGTGCGTGTGTTTTGTCCTGTAGTCAAATGGTATAATACGCCATGTGCATATGCGGTGGTGTACAAACGAATAAATGTAATTTTATTTCTACCTTATCCGGGTTTACCTCTCCAATTTTCAAATGGGTGTATCTCATATGAGTGCACTCACATATACATTTGCAGCACTACCCTATTTTGACTCTCACTTGTTCACCAGCAGTAGTAATGGTAAAAGGCCAATGGCACCGGTAATAATAACAATAATAAAATTTTCTCTCTCTCTCTCACAATGCTGCTCCTGCGAAATGTTAAAATCCTAGAAAGTCATAAATATTTCCAACTTGAGTGAATACCACCACTACTGTTACAACTTCCAGAATACGAATACGCCTAAGCTAAACTTACACACTAAAGCTAAGCCTATCTATTCATATCACTGAATATGCAAACATTCACAGTAAAATTCAAAGTCTCCAGCTTATCATCATATCATTGTATATTAAATGGATAATATAAAGTCATATAATATGGATGAATGCACGCATATTTACCTATCAACCATTTTAGTTACCTCATTACTTCATGTCATTTTTGTTACTGTATATGAATGTCAGCACCTTTTTAAAGGTATAATGTCAGTTTATAGAAATTTACGATCCGTCCGTACAGTAATTTGGTCGCATAACCCCTAATCTCCTCATTTCGTATAATGTCCAATATAAAAAGAAAATGGATATGTCAATTTGCGATTGGAAATACGTAGCAGGAGAGCAACGAGTAAACGAGTTAAACTTAAAACCAGGAATTATTATGGTTGGATTGTAGTGGTGGGGTAGACGTAGAATTGTATAGTTGAGTGCTTCAGCAAAAGCGATTGTGTTCTGGAAAAGAAGAAAGAAAGCAAGCATGTATTTTATTCCAGTTTCCTTTTCTCTTTCCTATTCGACTTACACTCTCTCCCTCTTCGTCCACTTGAATGGCTCACTCACTCAGGATTTTAACGCACGTCGTCACCGATAATAATAATGCAAAAGGGCAGGTCATCGACGGGTGAATGATCAAAATAATGTTATCCACGTACTAAACGAATGGTGCTGCGTAGGCCGACATATCATATTATGTATATGGCAAGCACATTGTTCGCCTATAAATGGCAATTGTCTGGGAGAAAATAACACAAAGACTTTGTTTGCTCGTGGTGGTGTTCTATGCCTGATGAATGTAGTGTATGATGATGTATACACTCAAACACAAAGAATAAATTGCATATTAAATTACAGTAGGGAGAGAGGGAGGAAGAACTTTACAAAGCAATAATGTAATGAAAAGGATTGCGGCTAATAGGAAGAATGAAGAAGCGTCGGACTCCCTGTCGAGAGTCACTGTTACAGGAATAATAACACAACTAGGTTGAGAAAATTAAAAGCGATTCTGAATAACAATAATAGTACGGGACACTATAAGTAGAGAACAATTTCTGATGTGGGAAGCAACATCCATACAAGTTTAGCGTAGTCATTGATCATGATGATGAAGCATTTCATTGACGATAAATGTGTGTATTTACGTTATGGTTATAGTATATTTTTCTAAAATCCCCGTGATATAATATTTTCAACGGTATTTCTCTTAATTTTAGATAGGGTGGATACGGTTAAGGGTTTCTACAGAAAGAGACCATGTTGATGAAGATGAGATTGACTGCGAATGAGAATTTGAAGTTACATTGAATCTACAGCATGGGCCTGTTCATCATCATCATCTCTGCTGACTTGACTACCCTGTCGAGTGAAAGCAATCCATTCAGTGTGTGCATTTGTTCTGATTAAATTAGAATGGATCGGAGAACAGAAGAGTTGCGTTGTACCACATAAAGCAGGTTTTGTGAAATCTGGACTGTTACGATGATGGGATGTGAAGAGAGGGTCCATTTTCCTCTTGCTTTCCGTTCCTGTTCTCCGATCGCTAAATTATGAACTCATGGCAGTGGAAAATAGTAAAGATATGGAAATGGAAATTGTGTGTGTAGATTACATATTACGTACGTATTACTGCACACGACAAGGAAGAATTAGTTCCTTTTGTTGTCCACATTGTGCGGGTTGGATTTGATAAATCAGTAATAAATTTACGCACGGGGTGGAAGATGATTTGCATGTTCATAAGGATTAAATATCCATGTATTCCATTTCCTGATCGCACAGTAATATAAGAGTATATATGTATTAACCTTGAAAAGCTGCACCGACTGAAATTCGTTGTGTTTTTGGAGATTTATATAAGATTGAAATCAGTACCAGAATTAACATTGTAATATTTTAGCAATTTTTGCGATTAATTTACATTACATACTTTTGGAATTATGCACAAATCATAACTTCAATACTTTTAGCCTTTTGTTAGTTCCGAAAATCATTTGAAATACCACTTTTAAAATTCATATACATTTACACACGTGTACTACAAATAGTTATTTCACGTGTAGTCCATATAGTTATGTGTCAACAGTTGAAAGCTCTTATTCTCCATTTCATAATGATAACTTAAATTTATACTCTCTTGACATTTATTTCTTGACATATTTTAAAAACTATATAAGCTCTTCTTCATCTTTCTTCCAATTAGCGTTCCAGATGTTATGAGATAATTCTGATGGGTTGCAGTAAACTAACAGGATTAAAAGTAAATACAACAAATAATACCATTTCGCATTTTTTGCCAATTAGCTTTTTATGGCTAAAATATTAAACTATTCAATGTCTTGCATGAATCGTATAGACACTCAAAACTATACAGCATATACACCTATAGTATTACAGGATATGGAGTTGTGATACCTCGCCTGTCATGTTTGCTAAGGATTTCAATAACCCAAAAGGTTGTAAAGCGTAATATTATCTACTACTTTTACCTTCTTTGACATGATGATGTTTGAGTAATAAATAATAAAATTTTGGAAACATCATCGTAACTTGACTCTTTCTGCCTGTACGCCTTATTTTGACAGGGATGTTGAATTCAACTTTTTTACTCGTCTCAGCAGTGGCAACTTCCCTAAGTTTATTGCTGCAGAGTTGTGTTTTTATGAAAAGTAAAAAGTGAAAGATTCATATTTACGATCCCAATACAGTTCTGAACTCAGCAAAATATTCATAATGCATATAGCGTATCAATGTTTTTCCAATTTATATATTGTTTACTCTCCAGTTTGTTCAATACATCTAAAATGGGCCTGGCATTTAGAAGCACCTCTATAAAATCTAAAATGTCCACAAACTTTGGTTGTTTTATGTTGGCATATTGAAAAACTTAATATATAAA
>JAHZMV010003162.1:0-10879 GCA_027743765.1 Coecobrya sp. COE2 | reverse complement strand
ATAAATCAAAAGGGTTATAGTGTAAACGAAATGGGAAAGTCTGCAAAAATCCTATATTGCGATTAAGCAGCGGGATAAGAGCTACTTATGCTGTTACTCCGACCCAAATTACATACATACATACATCCCAAAAAACCAACGACATAACTTTGGTGGCCGAGGTTTTTCGTATGGTTTTTTTGGGTGGCGGTGCTCCTTTTGGAAGCCACTGTGATGACTGGCCGAGGAAATAGTCAGGGTCCATAGAATAAAGGTTTAGGTTTTCTTGACAGGCCTGCGCTCGATATTTCTTTAGTTCTGGTGTCAATAATTTGGGAATCCATCTGGAACAGCGTAAGCTTAGTCCAAGCACAAAAGTCAATATGCGCCAAACAGAAGTCATTGATATGCGAACCTTTGTGGCCAGCTCATTTATCATTAAATGTCTGTCCTTGTCCAGTAAACGCCTGACGTTTTCAACATTTCTCTCAGAAGTTGCCTTAATTTGCCTTCCACTTCTAGGCTTATCTTCCATTAACATGTTACCACTTTCGAACCGCTGACCCCACCTATTTATAGTCCACCTTGAAGGGGTGGACGCACCCAAAAAATTTCAAATTCCTCTTGAAGAGGCCCTCCACGCCATCCCTTTAAGTAAAGGGATTTGATTAACGTACGTTGTTCTTGAACAGAAAAATTCATGATGTTTCTTCACAGAACCACACAAAGAGAATAAATCAAGATAGGCCCAAATGAATTTTTGTATCACGTAACTATGTCTATGTAGATAGTCTACGCAGGAAATTGAACTTATCTCTGAGTAATTTGCATTTCCGCTCAGTGCAAGATATTAGTAAACAGCCACGTATAATGTGGTAAGTAAAAATGTAGACTCTTTTTTCTTATGACAAGGTTCATCATCTATCTCATATATCTCAGACCGGACGTATATGAAAGAATAAACCACCTTGATGACATATATTATGGTGACCGACATCAATGGTTCATTATATTAACGACTCGCAGTTACACACCGATTTAAATGCATGAGAGGAATATGGCGTACTCTGTAATTTGCATGTTGTGGATTCAAATTGGCGTGACTGGTGGGTATTTAATAATTTGCGTGCTCAGGAGTACTATTTTGCGTGCTGGAGAGGATAATATTTTGTAATTTGCGTGCTGGAGAGGATAATATTTTGTAATTTGCGTGCTGGAGAGGATAATATTTTGTAATTTGCGTGCTGGAGAGGATAATATTTTGTAATTTGCGTGCTGGTGAGTCAAATTTGCGTGCTCTGGAGGTTTTACCCATTTTCTAGGGCCTTGGAAGGTTAATTAATATTAATTATTAAATAAAATTAAGGTAACAAAAATGTAATTGTGAAACAGTAATGGCAATTAAAATCTATACAATATTTTTGGTTAAAAATGAAAACATTCTACTTCAGCAAATTTGAAATTCACCGTGACATTTTAGAGTACAGGGCCACTTCTCTATAATGCCATCCCAAGGGGTATGCTTTATTTGGACATATATAATGAGGGTGGCCATGTATAAAGATCCAGTTAAACCATATTACAATGTGGAAGGACGAAAATGAATATCGCCAAAAGTGGAGATCCGCCATATATAGAATAATGGCCTTATAGAGAAGTTGCACAGTAATTGACTTTTGAAGATAAAGGATTGTTGCAAAGTTGAATATGTAAATTTTAAAAAATCAGTTACTCTAAAATGTCACGATGGAAAAATTTGCCGCGGTAGAAAGTTATTATTAACCAAATATATTATTTAGAATTTAGATTTTTAAATAACATTACTGCCTCAAAATTTTTGTTACTCTAATTTTATTTAAGAATTAACTTTCAAGGACCCGGAAATTGGGGCTTTTGGGGACAATTTTTGACCTGAGTATAGACTGATATTATAAACTTGTCATAGTTTTGTAACTATAATTACCAAACAGAAACCAAGTGAGAGTATTTTATGAATACGAAATGAATATATAATAATATTGTGTAAATATTAATTCTAGTGATATTATTTTAAGTATGCATTCATAATATAGTCCAAAGCACTAGCAATAAAATTATGCTTTTCATGTGTAAAACTTCTGACGATGGCCAAGAATTTAATAATTTTGGACTATGGTTGCCTATGCAAATATTTAATCATTATCTGTGTTACGTCATTATAATATATTAAATAACAACTAACAATTTTTTTCTTTTTTTCCAAAACAGCAAACCTTTGTCATTTGTTTTATGCTCATGAATCGTAGTTTTCAGTAACACGTTTTTTGCTCATTCGAATATCTGATATGAAATTAGCTGTGCAATACGGAGCACAGGGTTTAATATTTCTACTTTAACAGACTAATATGCTAATGACCTAAATTTGGATAATGTGGATGGTCGTACGAAGAAGTAATAGACTTTCAATTTAGTATTTCATAGTTTCAGCTGCATATAAATTTTATTGAAAGATATTTGCACCAATTTCAAAATAATGAAACTTAATTGTTAATGAATTGAAATGTTAAATTTCAAATAAGGAATTTCCAATGTGCAGCCATTTGTCACGCCAGTTCGGAATCATTTTCCACCGCCACCACTATGCAAATACCTGTGAGTGTCTTTTTTCTGGTCGGCATTGGCATTAACAGTTTGCTTAAGTTTTAAAAAATAAATTAGAATTATAAACTAGAAATAATAAAATTATATACCACATTGAAATGTACATATGTGTAAAAAGAAAATATGAAATTTAAAATGTTGCCCCTTACCATCTTGCAAAAAGCCCCAAGCACGACAAGATAAACAAGTTTGAGTAAGTTTTTCATTTTTGTTTCTGCCTACGGTATTCCTTGATAACTTCTTCCAAACTTCTTTGATACTAACAAGCAAGACTGTTTTTTAAGTTCACAAACCCGTCAGTTATCAAGAGTCATTCCAAAGGCTGTACTTTTAATGAGCATGGCTGACGTCAACCAAATTCTATGCAAACTATTTCGGGCGCAATTAAGTCTACCGATGTGCGCACACAAATTTATTGTTATTTTTTGCTGTTGTTAGATTATTTATAGTCTTCTATTAAAGCTATTATGAAATTTATGTAAGTATGAAGCGGGATGCTTACTGTTGTAATTAATTTTAACTGTCTATTGTTATACCTTATGTAAATGAGTTACGAAAGTTATTTCGCCTAATAAATTACGTCTAAAAACAAGATCAAGATAACAAACAAGATCTCGCGAAAAAATAATTTAAATTACCTTACGTACAGCAGCCCAAATGTCTTTCACGAGACATTCCTTTTTGTCTCATATCTTGTTGATAATTTTTAAACATTCAATATTCAATTACTGAAAAAGACAACATTATCCAAAAGAATGACGAATTAACGTTGTTGGATCCTGATGTACCGTCTCCACTGCTGACACTAACGGCGTGTTGCAGCTGCTGGTGTGTTTGTCGCTTCTCTTGTTTGTGCTTGAAGCACAAAGACAGAACCCACAGTACCGAGGAACTGAGAATTTTAAGCAATTTAAACCATTTATTAAAACATGTAAATTTCTTTATTACTTTTTGTCTAATAATTATGCTATGTTATTTGCTTCAAAGTGATTAAATTTAGTATTGGGCCCTTTACAATTTTTTTCACCCACTCACGATATAATCTTTCAGTTTTTTTCATATTTTGTATTTGTATTCAGAACGACTAGAAATGCAAGATGTCTTTCGTACGCCAGTGCACTACAAGTAAGTTGGCTAATTTTCAGTCATGGTTAGCGCCTCTAAATCTTGAGTAGGTTTTAAATAAGAAAAGTAAGTTAAAATATTAATAATATTGGACGAGACTTCATCCAGGATTAGCGGGTACGCCATGAGTTAATAACCAGATAGGTAGAAAATATGTCAAAACAAGTGTTCAAAATCTACTTTCTCTAATATACTTTTGAGTAAATCGTTTCAACCGAACCACCCTAAGGTGCATTTGTCTTCAACTTTCATTTCCTTTCTCATTCAATTATATTATAAAGGGTATTTAATTAAAGCCTACATATAAACTAGAATAGGATTCAGAAAGGATAAATTTGGCTACTGGATACAATGTAAATAAATAAATGCTTACCCTAAACAAGAAGCCTTCGTCTATCATGAATTGTCCCTGTCCAAGTCCCAATGGGTGTTCCTTCATTCTGTCAACAATGGTTTTGGCCTTGCTCCTGAATTCCTGGTCAGGGCTTTTCCAGATCAAGCGCCTTATCCAGTCACGAAATGTCTGATTCTGATTGTTTAGGAATTAAATTGATTATCCATATTATTCATTATTTGGGCAAATTCGGAGTGAAAATACAGTAAGTCGAAGTCGCAAATTACAACCTTTTCTGATGCCTGGGTAGCAATCCTGTAGGTACATGAAGCTTTGATGATATTGTAAATAAAATATAGGATGGTGATGAGTGTCATGTCTCCATCAAAAGCATTCATGACCAAGTACACAAATATCATTACGTTCTCGACGTGCAAATATTTGAGTAAGCAATCGAATGTGTCATTAGTGTCATTTACTGCTTCTTCAAGCAGTTGGTAATGCTCCCACTGTCCTCCTGGGGCCTCGAAATTTTCCATTGTGACCGGATTGATGTCATGCTCGGGGTTACCGACTTCTGTAGCCAACCGAAATATTTGTTTCTTGATGGTTGCTCCTGTCATCAAAATTAGGTCAGAGTTTGCATTTGCCAAGATACGAGTGCATAACTTCATTGCACCGTAGATTAATCCGACAACGATTTTTCCGGTTGTTGGATTTTGTCCATAATGGTTTATCAGCGCACTTACTCCGGTAGAGTTGCTACTGAATCCCTCTTCGGTCCATATGTATGGTATTGTGGATGCCTGAACTGTGTATGGCAATAATGCATTTTCTAGTGTCAAACCAAGGAATCCTGAGGCGAATATGATACTCAAGGTTGACATGACAAATGACATTGCTGCTAGTGCGTAAACCAAATATGAATGATTTTCTTCTTCTTTGATCTTTGAATATCTGTCAGCAAATACACGCAAACGGCCTAGGCTTTTCAACATTTTTGCGAATTTTTGCTGTTGCATGCCAAACAGGTACCCAGAATAGACGTGGACACATACATCTATAATGTAGTAACACATGTTTGTGAAATCTTCCAAATTTCCTTTTATAGCCACAAATTCAACGCATGCAAGTTTTGCGAAGAATAAAGACTCCAAGATGGAACTGATGGTGAAAATCCAATAGATAACCTGAAAAGTCGAACCACTTTCATTTTATTATGTCTCAGTAATAAATATAATAGTGTCATTTGAAAGGCGGAAGTCAAAATAAATAAAACTCCTGGTGTAATTAAATGCACATGTTAGGCCGGAGAAAGTAAATTTTAAATGTCACAAAAACTTTCCTACATTTGTATGATATAGTTTTGTCGGCCCAAGTAAAAGCTCATTCATTTACGGTAAAGTGAAATGTATATTTGTGTAACAATGTACGTTTTACATAAAAAAGTTCGTACGTTGCACTGCATATCATATTGTTATGCTAATTAAAACATTAGCAGGTTGGTAGCTTTCATCTTTCATTTAGGAAGCATTTAAACATTTACAGAAATCGAGAAGAAAGCTAGTTGTTTAAAACCCCCTTTTATAAAGACATAATTTACTCACGAAAGAAAGCGACTCGTCTATAAATAATATCTGAAGCATACATTGCATTCATATCGCGATTTAATTTTTCCTTCATGAAACATTATATTAAGCAAAACCAGGTCGAGTATAAATGTAAGAAGTAAACTATATTACTCATTCCTACTCGCTGCAGACAGAGAAAACAGAATGGGAAAGCCCTTACAAAATAGCCCTTACTGTGTTGTCATGTAATTATGACATAATTCCTTTCCAAATTATATGCATGCATAAATGTTTACTAGGCACTACGGTAAACACTAGAGAGCCACTTGCCATCTCATCGTAGAAAAACATTACTGCCTTGACCCTGCGTCATTCGTAACTTTTAATGGCTTGAAATGTTTTCAATTAAATAGATAAAAGAATATCGCTACAAGCGGCAAGCTATCGCATTTCTTACTTTCCTGCGCTTTTCCTTTACGAATTATTCAAATGCTGATGACAGACGTACATAATTAGGTATCAATTTTACGTTCTACATATTGGTTAGACAAGTCAAAAATTGAAAATCTTCGGATTATACCTGACTAAAATATTATAAATAAATTGTTACTATAAAAAATTTGTTTCAGCTATTGAAGTCATTTCTCAACGAAGAACATAAAATCATGTATTGAACATAATTTTATCTGAGTAATATAAAATTAAATGACGATGTGTCTCTATGACGTCATATTAAATGACGTCATAGAGAGTGTATGCGCGTTGTTCAGGATATTGGATCAAATCCATATAGTAACAGACATGAACTTATTTTTTACGACTATACATTATACTGAAGTATTTATAAATGTTAGGCTACGATACGTCATCGTTACTAATAGTTTTCGTAACTGCAGCAAAAACCCAACAAATAATCATGCGAATGACCATTTAGTTGTGATCTTTGTCAACCGCTCAAAGAAAACAGTGGTAAATTCTGCATTGCCGAATGTCGCCTAAGACTGTGCCAATTTCAACATGCCATCTACATGATATGGACAAAGCAATATTGCTCCTATCTTTGTTGCGCTGCTGCCTGTTGACGCATTGTAATGATTATGGAACCAGTTACAACAGTAATAATGCCAATTCACTTGTCTCATTTTTAAACGAGCATTATACAAGGCGACCAGTAAAATTTTAGGGTATTTCATGGTTCAACCTGTATTAGTTCTTGATCAAATTTATCTGTCGTCGCCATGCAATACGATCAACGTCCAGATAAAGCCAGCCAGTCACAGATTGTATGTGTATGTTATGCATAGGTGAAAAGCATTGTCCCCCACAAGGGAAAATAACAGTACCACGACGGCAGTTTTATTAATTTGCTTTACTTATAAACAAGATATCAGACTACAATAGGCATTAACGTATCAAGCAACCTATTTGACTATGAACATCAAAATACGCAGGTTCATATCTACATGCGAGGAATATGAACATTGTGAAATGTGAAGTGAAAACTCATCAAAGACACATGTATGTTATCAGCAGTATAATTTATGGTTATTGCTTTGAACCGTACTAGTATGACACGTGCATACATATTAGTATCTTGCAATGTATGACTACAAATGAATAACATTATATTTGATCATCACACAATTGCTGGCATACATTTTCCAATAGAATCAATAGCATCTGGTGGTACAATTTACAGTACAACTTCTCTATAATGCCACCCCAACGGGAAAGCTTTTTTGGTCTTAAATACAGGGTGGCCATGTATAGAGGTTCATTTAAGCCACATAACTATGTGAAAGGGAGAAAATAAACCTGGCCAAAAGTAGAGGTTGGCCATGTATAGAATAGAGAAGTTGCACTGTACCTTAGTAATAGTACATATTTTGACAGTTAATAGCTTATTGTTTGTGTACTAAGAATATGTAGCATAACAATTGCGCAAGAAAAATATATTGGCATGTTTCAGTGTAGTGTGCCCAAATAACCTTGGTGAGTAAAAGTGCTTTCTCCATTCCAAAAATGTAAAAGGGAGTTGCACTGTGTTTTGTGGAAGCGTTACGTGGAAGCAAGATTTGTATATGTTGGTCTGCGAAGTTTATGTGTACATGATACCTACCAGTAGGTACCTCGTATGTACCAGTGTCACAAGGTGCTCACTTTTTACCTTGGTAACTTAAAATAAGACTTAAATAGGTAACTTTCAAAGATGCGTCTCTACTAATAACAAATGTTTGTTTAGATAGAATAATGAAAGAAGAATAATAAATAGAATAATCAAGCAAAATGTTCCAGTAGAGATAAACTCTCTTTAAATTAGCTTACAAAAACCACTCTAGGGATCTTAAATTATAATATTAAGGATACTTTATGGTCGCCAAATGTCGCCAATAGTCAGTAGAGCTACTACCTACACATAGTAGTGTTTGAGCACTGACTATTGTCTCTAAATACCCCGTGAGTCAACGCTGAACTGTGATTGGCTGCTTTGTATTGGCAAGAAAGTAAGATGTGGTCGCCCATTTAGGTTCCTTGGCCAAGATAAGTATTCGTAGAAACTGAATAGTATATTTTGTTTGGCACTGTGATGTACTTATTTCTACATTCGTATTCCCATAACATAAAATAATTATAAATACATAGCAAACTGATGCACACGTTGCATCAGTGTTCTCTGTATAACTATGTAAATGTATGTATTGATCGTCAGTCTATGCAAGCAAATCAGGTCGCCAAAACTATACATACCTTAATGCAAACAGTATAGATATAGAGTATAGCAAGATTATAGTAAAATACATTTACCTAATAAGGAGTATTATGCAATAAAAAGACGAGAATAAAATATTCATAAGCACATATATATGACGTCATGCAACAGGGCATTATATGCCAAATATAGTGTAAATGGGTGTGGTATTGTAATAACCAAAGCGACCCTACATACCTATTACAACAATGTATTTAAAAATTTACGTGTCACGACAGTATCATAGAGACGTATTTACAGACGTATCATTGACTATTACAACCAGCTTTACAATGTATAAGTGCATACGATGTGCACAATTAGTGTAATTAATGAACTATAATATGAACTATGTATAATATAGGCAAATTGTTTCAAAATTTGTTAGTCATATCTTACCAGTTGAATTAGACAGGCAATCTGACAGTATCCCCAAATCCCTGAAGATGCTCCTTCCGGCAGGAAGGGGCTGAGACCAAACTTGTACATGACTCCAAGGTAGCTTTCCACATAAGTAGGATTTTTCTGTTGTGCACTTTCTTTATCTGCACCATCATCAAGATTAACGCGCGTATGATCTTTGCGCTCGGATGACGCTGCTGCTGGATTTTGGAGATTTCCAATTCACATTCACCTTCTTCTTGATTCGATCCTTCTTGTGCGGATTGTTTAGCAGCATCTTCGTTGCTTTGTTGATCCTGCTGATGTTCGTCTGGCATTTCCTGATTAGACGCTGCTTTCTCTTGCTGCTCATCTCCCTTTTCCTGATTTGATACTTTCTTTGAATCATGCGTAATTGATCTGTTGGCAAAGGAGTCTGTAAACTCATCCGAGTCTACACTTCCGATTGCTCTTTGCAACGCCTATTCGATTGATGATGACTCTGAAGAAGAAGTTCCACTTTCAATACTTTCTCTCTTCTTTCCCGTTGTTATCGTTGGCATTACTTCGGTAGCCACAGTAAATATTGAAGTGCTTGATGCTGAAGACCGAGGAAGCTGTGGGATAATAACTTCACCTAACGTGTTTTCTTCATCTTCAGCTTTCGTTTGCCTCCCTCTTCTCTGAAATGGTGTTGACAAATCATCCCCAAGAGGCAAACACACGGCACCAGTTGAAGATGAAGGTTCTTCCTGTAATCCGACGTCTTCTTCTTTTTCTTTCTTTTTTCCAAACCCTAACCTGGCAGTAATTTTTGAAGGAGAAACACGGGATAAAAATACGGAAAAATTCATTTTGATTTTTCAATTATTCCTCCGGAGACGGAATATATAAATTGGGTTTTTTAAAATATTTGATCGTCAGGTGCAAGTACCAAGCTGGAGTAAGGAAAAAATGAGAATGACACGTAAGATAGAAAATTGACCATAAAATGATCAGTACGTACATATAAGTGTAAGCTGCATATAACAGCATGTATCAAGTTGTTGTTGAACATAATGTATTGAATGCTAATAATTTTAATACAGCAAATATTTCAGTACTTTTCACTTTCTGTACATGCAAATAAAAAAATTCTCCTAGAAACTATATTTACGAATACGTAATTGGACGTGCAGATATAAAATTATATCAAACTATATTGGTTTCATACAAAGCATCACTGACGTAATAACGAGAAAGGAAGAAGCGTAGACCGGTATATTGAGCTTATGAGTCTTTTCCCAATTGAATACAATGAGCTGGATTAGATTCCTGCTGTGAATGATTTGAATTAATTATTTCATTTTTTGGAAAAAGGTGCATGCAAGAATTACATGAGCCTTCTACCATTAACGGGGAGCTTATGCTACGTAGTAGTAAATTCAAATTTTTATACCTGTATACTTTGGAATTGAAACACTACTAACCCAGTTTTAAACCAAATGGAAAATCGATCATATAAAATTATTCATTTAAAATGAAAATGTATTATGATATTTAGGAATTGAATTTTTAACTGAGCCCTTTCTCGTAATCTTTTCTAGTATTTATTTTGACAAGTATGCTTGTATGAATGAAACAGAAACACATCACGTAAACATCAATTTGGAACCTGAAATAATATTGGATTAATATTTGTATCATTAGTAATTACCTTGTATCTTGTCAAATGAGCTGTAAATAGTAGTAAGGCTGCTGGAGCTATAAAAACTTACATAAACCATATCATTTTAATACCTCGGTGCATTTTATACATGTATCGGTTGAGTAGGAAGCTGCCTGGCTTTCTCCAGAGACAATTCGGTTTTTCATAACAACGTTTTATGACAAGTGCCAAAAAGCAAACAAAGGCTGCAAATCTATTATCTGTTTATGCCATTTTATAAGTGTAAGAAACGTGGGGCACTTCATTTATGATGTTTTCATAATGAATGAATAGTTTTCGTTAATAAATAAACCACGCAAAGTGGCATAATTATGTTGCACGGCGAAACTAAGTGGTAACTGAAAATTTCAAAATAATGGCGGATCCTTTCATTTCTGGACTTATCCCGTCAT